>JAPMUY010000675.1:7500-15627 GCA_026901105.3 Galaxias olidus | reverse complement strand
GTTATTTCATTTCATTTTTTTAATTTTTATATTATTTTAATAATTATTGTTTTCTAAATACTTTGTAATTTTATGCTGTTTTAGAATCATAGTTCTACCATTTTAAATCATATTTTTTTATTTGTTTAAATTTAGATTTTTTTTGTATTCTCTGTTATGTGAAGCACATTGAGCTGCACTTGTTGTATGAAATGCGCTATGCAAATTAAGATTATTATTATTATTATTATTATTATTATTCACCCCACTCACACACACTCACACACACACACACACACACACATAGAAATACACAGACACATACAAACACATACACACATATATACACACACACACACACACACACAAACAGAGCCAGTACATTGAAGCTCAACCTACATTTCAAGGCCTTTACCGACTGTCACAGAAATCTCTCTGTCATGGAAACATCACTGCAGCTGAGTCAGTGTGACTGATCAGGGGCAGGAGGTTGGACACTTCAGGAATGATTCTGTTCTCCAGCTTAATTTAAACAACAACAAACGGCTCGTTCTGTAGCGTCACGGTGTCCTCTACTCTCTTAGTGTTTCCATCATTATTTCTCTCTTC
The DNA here is from genome assembly GCA_026901105.3 of Galaxias olidus. Classification (NCBI taxonomy): domain Eukaryota; kingdom Metazoa; phylum Chordata; class Actinopteri; order Galaxiiformes; family Galaxiidae; genus Galaxias; species Galaxias olidus. The sequence goes on along the minus strand of JAPMUY010000675.1, from coordinate 15,039 downwards.
TCTAAATGTTATCACGCTGTGTGTCACGCGGTAGCTTTGATAGCTGTCTGTCTGCCTGCCTGTCTGTCTGTCTGTCTGTCTGCCTGCCTGTCTGTCTGTCTGTCTGTCTGCCTATCTGTCTGTCTGCCTGCCTGTCTGTCTGTCTGCCTGCCTGCCTGTCTGTCTGTCTGTCTGTCTGTCTGTCTGCCTGTCTGCGTGCCTGTCTGCCTGCCTGCCTGCCTGTCTGCTTTGATAAATCCAGGACTGATTCCTGCCTGTCTGCCTGCCTGCCTGTCTGTCTGTCTGCCTGCCTGCCTGTCTGTCTATCTGTCTGCCTGCCTGCCTGCCTGTCTGTCTGTCTGTCTGTCTGTCTGTCTGCTTTGATAAATCCAGGACTGATTACCACATGTCTGCCTGCCTGCCTGCCTGCCTGCCTGCCTGCCTGCCTGCCTGTCTGTCTGTCTGTCTGTCTGTCTGTCTGTCTGTCTGCCTGCCTGCCTGCCTGTCTGTTTGATAGCTCCAGGACTGATTACCACATGTCTGCCTGCCTGCCTGCCTGCCTGTCTGTCTGTCTGTCTGTCTGTCTGGCTGCCTGGCTGCCTGCCTGCCTGTCTGCCTGCCTGCCTGCCTGCCTGCCTGCCTGCCTGCCTGCCTGTCTGCTTTGATAAATCCAGGACTGATTCCTGCCTGTCTGCCTGCCTGCCTGTCTGTCTGTCTGTCTGCCTGCCTGCCTGCCTGCCTGCCTGCCTGCCTGCCTGCCTGCCTGCCTGTCTGTCTGTCTGCTTTGATAAATCCAGGACTGATTACCACATGTCTGCCTGCCTGCCTGCCTGCCTGCCTGCCTGTCTGTCTGTCTGTCTGTCTGTCTGCCTGCCTGTCTGTCTGTCTGTCTGTCTGTCTGTCTGTCTGTCTGTCTGCCTGCCTGCCTGTCTGTCTGTCTGTCTGTTTGATAGCTCCAGGACTGATTACAGAGTTAAGTATTCATCCACAAATAAAAAATGTAAACAAAAACTAGCCTGGAGTTGCTGTTATTTGTATTTGTATCTTATCAAATCTCTCTCTCCAGAATTCAATTACATTTCAAATGCGTTATTGGTAACAGTGCACGAAAAGCAATTTACAAAAGTGAAATAAAAAAATCTCTCTCTCTCTCTTTCTCTCTCCATTTCTCTCTCTGTCTCTCTCTCTCGCTCTCTCTGTCTCTCCATCATCTACTCTGTAAAACGATCAGGCTCACTTAACTTCATTTACATACATTTTCTTTTGTGAAGATAAACAATGATCCGCACCGTTTAAACACATCAACATACAAGCATTGCTTTGTGTAACTTTGAACAGGGGAATCTCTGAAGCCTAGTTGTCTGTCTCTAGGCCAGCTAAATGACAGCCATATCTGTTGGAACTGTTCACTCACTCTGTATGGACAGATCTGGTGTCATTTACAAACTCTCTCTCTCAGTCTGTCTCTCTCCCTTTTCAGTGCCTGCCTGCCTGCCTGCCTGCCTGTCTGTCTGTCTGTCTGTCTGTCTGTCTGTCTCTCCCTTTTCAGTGCCTGCCTACCTGCATGTCTGTCTGCCTGCCTGCCTACCTGCATGTCTGTCTGTCTGTCTGTCTGTCTGCCTGCCTGCCTGCCTGCCTGCCTGCCTGCCATCTTTCAAAAGCACCGAGGTATTCCATAAAGAAGGCTGAAGCCACTGCACTAGAAGATATTAATATATGTATGAAGGAGGCTCCATTGCCTGTGCCCAGTCACCTGAGCCGAGCTCCAGGTGTGCAGTTACCTGTGTGACAGTCAGCTCACCTGACAGTGGAAACCCATCCAGAAAGTCAGACGCAGAGCTAGAGAGAGTAGAGTGTGGTGGACTATAATACCTGCCGATGCATTGGATATACTGTTGATGCTTTTTTTTATATTTAACTGGAACTCCCCAAAACCAGCCAGGTCTGGGTCTGTCTCCTCTAACACAGAAAGGTCACATTTAGACGGGTCCCGGGCTGGCCTAGCCTGTGTTTCACAGTCTACTCTTTCTAGTTCTACAGTGAGAGCAGTGGACTGCACCAGGCTGGACTGGAGGGAGTCTGCTACCTGTAGGCCAGTCAGTGTCCCAGACACACACACAACACTCAGCAGCCACTGGGTCTGGGAGGTTACACACACGGGCATCATGAGGGTAAGATCAATACATTTACACTCTGAGAGTCCGACAGTATGAAGGTCATATTTACTCTCTGACAGATAGATATTAGCCATGTTTACAGAGATAACACAATATCTAATTAGATCATGTTTACACTTTAACAGATATTAGCCAGGTACGATGGTGTTTACAAAGATAACCCAATATCATAAGATCATGTTTACACTTTAACAGATATTAGCCAGGTAAGATTGTGTTTACAGAGATAACCCAGTATGAAGGTAAGATCATGTTTACACTCTAACAGACAGACAGCTTGCGGGTCAGATCAATGCATTCACAGCGCAGGCTTTAGATTTGAGAGATGGGTTAAACTATTGTCCAGAAAGGCTTTTATCATCAGTGTGTTGTAGTGTGTGGTTCAGACTCGCACTGTTCTATCCTGTGTTTCCATGACTACAAAGCTTTTGGTTAGCCAGTTGGCTGTTCTAGTGTGTGACCGTTGTAATGGATCATTTCAATCTAGGACAGAACATAACCAATTAATAAGAGGGAGAAACCGTGAAATGATCAAGTACAATTGTATTATTGACTATAGAGTCTGAGTCATAGTCAATACACAGGGAAATTACTATGGTCAGATCGCCCTAACGACATAGCAAGTTCTGATTAGTTGACAAGGTTGAAACGAGTATATTGGTCTAAGATACACAATCATCCCATTGGTCAAGGTGAAGGGGAGTGGACGTAATCAGCATTAATAAGGACACGTACGTAAGACACGTAGACATAACTTTATGTTTTGTCTAAGACACAAATCTTTAGCCTTCAGTGTCTCCAAAAGGCACATACTGTCTCCTTCGTGACCTGGCCTTCACTCTGACCCTTCCCCCACATTGGAACAACAGTTTAGGATTGAACATCCGTGAGGATGTCAAAATGCCCCTTACACTGTCTATCTGGATTGTAATATACATTCACCTGTTCAGCTGTTTTTATATCTACCTTCTCCATCCTTCATACCCCTCTTCTCTTCTTCTCTTCTTCTCTTCCCCCTTTCTTCCACTCTTCCTGCTTCTTTCCGACCCTTGACCTCTTACTGGTCCCCTTTGCCTCCTTCTCTCTCTTTCCCTCCTTCTCGGTCCCTTCAATCTCCTCTTTTCTGCCCTGTTTCTTTCCTTCCTTCCATCATTTCATCCTTCCCTCCCTCTTTTATCCCTCTCTTTCTCCTCTCTCTAGTTGTCTCTCTCTCTCTGCAGGCTGCATACTCACCAGTGGTGCTTCCTGTCTCTCTGTAGGTCTCTCTCTACAGGCTGCATACTCACCAGTGGTGCTTCCTGTCTCTCTAGTTGTCTCTCTGCAGGTCTCTCTCTGCAGGCTGCATACTCACCAGTGGTGCTTCCTGTCTCTCTGTAGGTCTCTCTCTACAGGCTGCATACTCACCAGTGGTGCTTCCTGTCTCTCTAGTTGTCTCTCTGCAGGTCTCTCTCTGCAGGCTGCGTACTCACCAGTGGTGCTTCCTGTCTCTCTGTAGGTCTCTCTCTGCAGGCTGCATACTCACCAGTGGTGCTTCCTGTCTCTCTAGTTGTCTCTCTGCAGGTCTCTCTCTGCAGGCTGCGTACTCACCAGTGGTGCTTCCTGTCTCTCTGTAGGTCTCTCTCTGCAGGCTGCATACTCACCAGTGGTGCTTCTTGTCTCTCTAGTTGTCTCTCTGCAGGCTGCGTACTCACCAATGGTGCTTCCTCCTCTTCAACGTGCTGCTGTTCCACGCCTTGCTCTTCGGCGCTGACTTTGTCGAGGAGTACCTGCTGCAGCCCACCCCCGCCGTCTACACAGATGGTACAGTCCTGGAGATCCGCGAGAAGGCCCGCAAACTGGACCTCACCACTTCCAGGGGGAACGTTTCCCAGGCGTATACCATCGCCAACGCGGACGTCTGTTTAAACTCTGACCTCTTCCTCCTGACCCTGGTCTTCGGCTCGCCAGCCAATGCCAGCCAGCGTGACGCGGTGCGGACCTCCTGGGCCAATCAGACGCGAGTTCAGGGCTTCCCTGTCCGCACGCTCTTCTTCCTAGGCTCCTCCACTTCCGCATCCGAACAGGAAGCGCTGCACCGAGAGCAGCGTCGCCACGGCGACCTGGTCCAGTGCAACGCCGGCGGCCGTACGGAGCGGACGGTCCTGGCTCTCCGCTGGGTGGTGGCGTTCTGCCCCATGGCCCGCTTCGTCCTCCTCACCCAGGACTCCGTGTTCCTCAACCTGCCCGCCCTGGGGAGCTACCTGCTGGGGCTCCGCCGCCACCCCGAGGACCTGTACCTGGGGAGAGTGCTGCACAACGAGAGCCCCGACCGGGACCCCTCCAGCCCCGGCTACCTGCCCCCGGCTCTCTACCCGGACACACGCCTGCCGGACTACTGCTCCGGCGCCGCCCTGGTGCTGTCCCAGGACGTGGTGAGGAAGGTGTATGTGGTGGCGTCTCAGGAGCGCCCCGGAACACCGGTCCCCTCGGACGTCTTCGTGGGCATGTGTGCCCGGAAGGCTGGGGTGACGGCGACGCACAGCGCACGCTTTTCAGGGGAGAAACACGTCCGCTACAACGCCTGCTGCTACCGCTACCTGTTCAGCTCGGCCGGGGTCGGCGGGGAGGAGCTGGGGAGGATCTGGGAGGACCTGGCGAAGAAGGGAGACAGGTGTTCTCTGATAAAGATTTATTATGGTCTGGTGGCGTGCAAGGCCCTCACCTACCTGGACAAACTGAGCTTCTTCAGTGGCCAGCAGGGTCAAGCAGACAGACAGCAACCTAACGGGTATCGAGAGAGAGAGAGAGAGACAGAGAGTGAGAGAAAGAGAGAGAGGTAAAGTGAGAGAGAGAAAGAAAGAGAGCGAGAGAGAGAGAGAGAGAGAGGGAGAGAGAGAGAGAGAGACAAAGAGAGAAAGAGAGTGAGAGGTAAAGAGAGAGAGAGAAAGAAAGAAAGCGCGAGAGAGAGACAGAGAGAGAGCAAGAGAGAAAGAGAGAGAGAGAGAAAGAGCTATCAAATATCAAATATCAAAAATGTTATTTGTATTATTTTGTAAACTGCTTTGGCAGTATTGTCTCCTATTGTACAGTCATGCCAATAAAGCATTGAAATTAAATTGAATTGAGAGAGAGAGAGAGAGAGAGAGAGAGAGAGAGAGAAGAGAGAATAGAGAAGAGAGAGAGAGAAGTAAAGAGAGAGGGGGTTAAGAAAATCCATATCTGAATTAAGCTGCTTTAAAACGCACAACTTTTGTGGTATTACTTATTCTGGACAGCTTGGCTCATCTTATTGACTCAATAGTATGAGAATTACTATTACTATGAATATTACTGTAGATACATTTAAAAACAAAATACACATGAAACTTTCCTACACTTTGAGCTAAATGTAGTCATTATTGTATTTCCATTTGATTGTGAGAAGGAAACTACTCCTTACAATTTTATAATTTAGAAAAAATATGTTATCAAGCAATCTAATAAAATTATTATTCTCCCCAAATGGCCTGCATCAGTGCATCCCCAGTTTAAAAGTATGCACCATTAATAAAGACTTTGTGTGTGTGTGCGTGAGTGCCTCTCGCTCTGCGTGTGTGTGTGTGTGTGCGTGTGTGTGTAAACATAGCGTCACTACTGTCAACTGTACATTCCGTCAGCTGTCTCTCAGAGAGGCACGAAGAGAACTGTGAGGTCTTCAAATTTATAACCCTGAGAACTATGAAACACACACACACACACACACACACACAATCACTCAGCTGAGACAGAGAAGGACAGAGGGTTGGGAGATGAGAGCACAACACACACTCTTTTGACATGAGGACATTCTATTCTATTCCTGATGGATACTGACAGGCTGGCGCCATAATGTTCCCAAACTCGACCCCCCCCCCTACCCCCCCCCACCGACACTTTCTTCTCCGGCCTCTTCTAGTTGTTGTTACTAAACTTCGAGGAGCTTGTCACGTGATGATGTTTCGTTGATGTGATGTTAGTTGTTTGTCAGATATCTGAGTTTGATAATAAATGACTTCTGAAACAATCTTTGGTACGACTCAGGATTCCAGTAGAACGTCTCCCCTTTAAGTGTACAATGCTTTGTGTTGTCCAAGACCGCTTTAGACAGTATAACATTACGGACGACCTTCACTTATGATGTGATTTTAGAGTAGTTTTTACAAGTGTTCCCCTCAGATTTACACAATGCTGTGTTGTCCATGCCGCTTTAGACAGTATAACATTACAGACGGCCGTTGCTCATCAATGTGGGTTTGTTGTTTCAGCGATTTGCAGTGTCGCTAGCCGACAGTGGTGAGTGGCGTTGCCTACAGGCAGCAGACTAGGCCTGGTTCCTCTAAGGGATACGGAGCATGCTAACCTATACAGGCAGAACAAGCACAGCACATTAACTACACATATTAACGTTCATTGGTTGTATTTCAAGATGATAAAAAGGTATTTAGGATCTAAAAACGCTGAGGTATTTGAGTATAGGCACTGTTGTCAAGGGAGACGAAGTGAATCACAGACGCTACAGTCACCAGGGATATAAAATAAAGGCATGTTTTCTTATTGTAACTAAACACTATGAGGTCAAGTGTCTGCTAAGTTCTGCCTCCTCCTCTCCACTGTCTGATTCACCTTTAAGTGGGCCTGCCAATTTCACCCCACGGACAGAACCGTAATCATAATCTTCACCTGGGAACTCAAGTAATCGTTATGCGCCCACATATGCAAATAACTGTTCTTGGAAGCGGTTCAGCCAGGAGACATATAAACAGGGGCAATAATCAAGGAGCTTTTACAAACAGCAGCAAATGTTTTCTTGAATTCTACAAAACGCAAAAACAAAAATTAACTCTATTATTTTTATCATTATAGTAATATAAAAAAGGTGTCATAGAGATAACAATTTCCCTTTATTCTTCCATTAGAGGACTATTCTCCATAGAAATGGAAAACTAAGTCTCCTCGGAGACGAACAATTTATAAAATACCATGACATAACGCTTAGTTTGTGTCAGAACAGCTCATTAGAATTACCTCCAAATAACTTCCTCGTCATCGCGAGGAGCCCTTTCTGTGAAAAGTCAGAGGGCACCGCGACAGAGACAACAAATGAGTCCTTCTCAAGTGTACACCAAGAACAGAATGCGAACGACTTGTCTTTTTAATGACATCGAAAACTAACGTGGTGTCATCGTGAAATATCACACAGGTCATTCATGATCTCACGGTCGCGGACAGGCGCTTTACGACGATCCTTTAAAAGCATCTGACGTAAACATTTTTTACATAGGTTCACACCTGGAGTCTGGAAGCTGCTCAGCTACTGCTCCGTATTAAAATACATCTGTGTCCACACGTTTACGGCTATCTGTAAAACGTTGTATAACTGATATGC
>JAPMUY010000675.1:0-2500 GCA_026901105.3 Galaxias olidus | reverse complement strand
CCCCACGTTTCAGAGTGTGTGTGTGTGTGTGTGTGTGTGTGTCTGTGGTCCACATGTTTAAGAGTGAGTGTGTGTGTGTGTCTGTCTGTGGTCCACATGTTTATGAGTAAGAGTGTGTGTGTCTGTGGTCCACAAGAGTGTGTGTGTGTGTGTGTGTGTGTGTGGTCCCCACGTCTACCTGACCAGTACGTCTGTTCCGGTCAGCTCCGCCAGCAGTGGGGACATGAAGCCAGTGTTGGCACAGTAACCCAGGGAGACGGGCGACATGGACGACACCTCCACCACCAGCTGTGTGGCCAGACAGGGGAAACGACGACGTCATGTTCATGAAGCACACACACAACGTGAATATTAGGACTAGTCCCCCTCATGCAAATCGTGAAGACCAGTCCCCTCACGTACAACATAAATATTAAAACCAGTCCCCTCATGCAAAACGTGAATAAGACCAGTAACCTCATGTACAACGTAAATATTAAGACCAGTAACCTCACGTACAATGTAAATATCAGAACCACTCCCCTCACGTACAACGTAAACATTAAGACCAGTCCCCTCATGCAAAACGTGAATAAGACCAGTAACCTCATGTACAACGTAAATATTAAGACCAGTCCCCTCACGTTCAACATAAAAATTAAGACCAGTCCCCTCATGCAAAAAATGCTATTCTGCTAGGTTGTCATTATTCTTATGTTAAAAACTGTGTATTCTCCCAGGTCATACTATATAAGGTGTGGGATCTCACATCATATATTCTGTATCTGACGATGTCGCTGGTCGCCATGACGTCTTTCAGCTCTTTGAGCAGGTCTCTGCCGAACAGGGTGTCCAGCTGAGCTTTGGTGCTGCTCAGTTTGGCCAGACACATCACAGCCTGGAAAACAAGCACAGCCACGAGCTCAAACAGGCCATTCCGCAGCTCTCTTTTATTCTTCTTCAACCTTCGTCATCATCAAAATCAACTCTTTTAGATTTTTTTTTTTTTACTTAATATTTGAACTTCTTCTCTCATCATCGCCATCAGCAGCAGCAACGTTATACCTTTATTTACACTTTTATGACTACAGCTAATATAATAGAAGGTATAGTTGAACGTTTTACTCATCACCATCCTCCTCTTCCTCTTCCTCCTTACCTGTTTACCCACTGCTATCTTCTCCACTTTGATGCAGAGGATGACCTCTTTCAGGATGTCGTGGTTGTTGAGGAGCTCTGCCCCGGCCTCTGGGTGATCCACTATTCGACCAATCTACAGGAAACACACACAGGCTTAGTTTAAACAAAGCCGGGGATTAAAGGGACCCTCGCCAATCTGTCGCTCCGGAAGTTAAAGAGATGAGTATGTCCATTTTGAGGCCTTTAAATCAGTCTCTGCATCCCAGGCCTGTACACAGAGGAATCCACAGCACTACATCAAACAAAACAAAATACAGAAGCACTGCTCTAAAGGGTATTCAACGTATTTTTATAAACACCAACTTGTTGGCTCGCTGCTGCCCCTGCTGGCTTGGTACTGTATGTCCACCCTTTATTATCTCAATACAGCCTGAGCAGCAGCAAGAGAGCAGCACAATAGTAACGTTTTGCAACTGATAAGTTACAGGTTCATTAACAATATCCCCTGCCCTTTCTCCCCTCACGTGCTCCATCGACTGGACGACAGGGAATACACTGAAGCAGGCATTTATTTTAAAAAGAAATAGAACGTTTAAACTGACCATTGAACGACGGGTAGCCAATGTTCTTGTAGCGGCCAATAAGGAATTAATGGTCTAGGGTTGGGTGTTTATTTCCTTGTGGACTTCTTACGAAGTGAGTATGTGGTTTTAGAATTTGCGATATTTGCATAACAATTGGCAGAACGGACCCAATGATGTCGTTTTTAGAACTGTTAGTCTGCTTTTTTTCAGGGTATGTGCCCATTGTACTGTATGGATGCGTTGGGCGACTTGTATACCTGGGTGAGAGCCAGAATCTTGACATTGTCATCTGGATGGGTCAGTCCACTCTCTAGCTCCGCCCGGTAGTTTTGCACCAGGTGGAGGGGACTTAGAGCCAAAAGAATTCTGCCCAGGATGTCCACACACAAGTCGATCTGCTCCCTTTACAAAGAGGCGAGGAAAATAGAGTATTGTAAATGAAATTACAGCACTGTGTTTCGACAAGTACCGCTAGCTTTCGTTTTCAATTCACCATATCATCTAAGACAAATAACCCGCTCGGTTAGCCATACAACGTTAGCAAGCTAGCAAACATTGGTTGACTGACTCAGCGCATCACAAAACCGACCTTTCATTTGTGTACAAAAAAGAAAAGATCACATCTAGTCGCTGTTCACCGATTGTGTCCTTCAAGGTGCTCACAGGTATCGATAAAAGGGCAGTTTTCAGAGTTTGTAATTCCTCAATTGGATGTTCTAAGCCGGAGATTTCGGCAAACAAGCTTTGTATGGAGGCAGCCATGATTCCCAATGTTTGTGTTTCGAATTCGATGGTGC
>JAPMUY010000674.1:145000-152329 GCA_026901105.3 Galaxias olidus | reverse complement strand
TCCCAATTCATAAATCCTTAAAGTAGCAGTTGGAATGGCTGGAATAGAGTTAAGGTTTTATGACCCTTTGTGTTGAGAGACCATGCTTTGGTTTTCTGGAATGAGGGGGATGGTTTGAGGATTGGTTTCCCTACAGACTACAGGCTACAGAGAGAGAGAGTGTGCTTTATTTTCAGTGGGGGTTAAGCAGCAGCCTTTATCATAGTCCAGAGTCATGTCCTGAATGTTCCGTATAGACATAATGGCCAGAGCGTCATCTTCACATCTGATATTCCTGGCAGCACGACATGTCTATGTCGCCATGCTGTGACCTGCAGAAAGCTGAACCCCTCTCTCTCTTGGACCCAGCGGCTGAATGTGTCTTTGTAAACCTGTCTATCTTGTGCTGTCACGTCTCTGTTTAGGGCCTCTTCTCTTCCTGCCTCGCAAGTGCCCCGACAAAGTCAATCAGCTGCCACTTCTCAAACCCTGACACACAGACACACACACGGACACACACGGACACACACACACACACACACACACACACATGTACACAGGCATACATCCAAAAGGGCACACACATGCATTAAAGGCAGCACACAAATACAGTACATTGGCAAAATGTTGACTCAACGTTTTAAATACTGGTGTTTCTATGTTCTGGTGTTAAAGGCTAAAGATTGAATAGGTAAGTATGTGCTTGTACTTGTGCTTGTGTGAATGTGTGTATATGTCTGGGGGTGTGTGTATACAGGTGTGTGTGTGTGTGTGTGTGTGCGTGCGCAGGTGTATCCCATACAAACTTTCCGCAGTGCCTACCCTGTGTGAGTTCACTTTTGGCCAGCCCACCAGTGCAGAGCTGGTGTTTGTCCATGACTGCCCTTTGTTATTGGAAATGGAAGAGGGCTCTGCTGAGACTCGTTTAATTGCTTGGGGAGTTGTCGTTCTCCATTGCAAACCACCAATGTGGAGTGGACAATGAGGCATGAGCAAGTTCAGAGTCTAATGCACACCCTGCAGCCCCCCCCCCCAAAAAAACCCAATGTATCCCCTTTCCAATTACATTTTTCTGAAAGGTAATTTTGGACTCTCTAGAACGTCCAATCCTCATGGCGCATTGTTAATTGTACTTAAGGAAAATAGCGTGGCGTCAGCAGCCATCATTACTCATGGTAAAGTGGAGGAGGGAGCGTCCGGGGGGTTTGGGGAGCTAATAACAGGGAGACAGGTGGTCTGGACTGGGCCAGACTCAGGATGAGCAGTGCTGACTCCCCCCTGAGCCCCGACCAAAGCCAGAGGAGAGCCGCTCGTCAGAGCTGATTCATCATGACTAATTGCTGACAGCTACACGGCGGAAAGTTTACCGTGGGAACGCCTCCGAAGGGGTTTTGGGGAACGAACAACGCAAGGCCTGGTCCGATAGCGCGAGGGAAGTTGAGACGGCTCAAGAGATTTCACTGTTGCCGGTGTTTCTACCTGAGTGTTTTGACCGTTTTAAAGGGGGCTTCCGTCCGTGCAAGGAATATATTAGCGAGGCGAAAGTCATCGGTATTCTGTTTGAGTCGAGAGCCGACGCCTCAGCTCTTTGTCCAGAGAGCGACACTCCTGTAGGAAGGACTGAAGGTGACACTGAGGCGAGGAGACAGCCACTGGACAAGATGACTCCGTAGGATAGGGGGGGGGGGGGACGTTACATTATCAGTGAGGAGACGGTTACTAAGAACTTTTAGTTTCTGAAGTTTGTTTTAAAAGTATGCAGTACTCAATAGGATATAGTTTGTTGGAGTGTGTGTGTGTGTGTGGGTGGGCGCTTCATGCTGGCTCTTCTAATTGTCCTCCATGTCAGTTCATTGAGCTTGTTAGTGCTTACAGCACACATCCCCCCCGACATCGTCATGGCAACCTGGTGAGCTCTTTTCGGTGTCATTGGATTCCGTCGTTCTCAGGAAAACATCCGCACATTTACCAGACCAAGACCCAGACATTTGAAATGTTTGTGTTTTATCTCCACGTCTGATGAGATTATTCAAGCTTATTATCTTAATGATCTAATTATCCTCTTTTGTTATCTAACGGAATGTCTGAATAAAACTGGGGAAATATTGTGTCCTAACCTCACTGTCCTGTAGCGTTGCTATAAAGCATGAACTGTTGTTTTTCTCCAGTCAACATACTGGGATTTTAGTAGCATCAATGAATTAGCCTCTTAAGGTTTAGTTCTTGGGTTTAGAAACCCGTTTGTTGAAAGATTTCAGTGTGTACACCTTAGCAGAGACACTTCAGATGACTGTGATCTGACAAGCCGTTGCAGGATATCTTGACCTGTGTTTGCCCCCCCCCCCCCCATGTGTGTGTGTGTGTGTGTGTGTGTGTGTGTGTGTGTGTGTGTGTGTGTGTGTGTGTGTGTGTGTCGGGGAAAACGTCTGTGTCTGCGGATGCGGACCGACAGAGCAGACATTTGTATGCGCCGTGTTGCGCCGCGTGTCAGGCGTGGGACGAACCTGGGAGATGAAGGGGCTGAGGAGGGTTTAGTGTCAGCTGGAGATCATGCCCAGGCCCCCCCCCCCCCCACTTCCTCCCATCCCCTCCCTCCCCCTCCCCTCCCGCATGACAGCATGATAAACAGGAAGTGAGGCGGAGGCGCCTCCGTTGATTTAAATAGGCCTCACACCCGCTGCAGTATTAATGGGGTCATAACCGAGGCGAAGGATGTGCTGCTGTGGCACCATAAAACACCTGTGCGTCAAGGAGGGCGCACGTGTCGGGACCCAGGGCTTCAACACTTCACAGAACATGCAGTCACTCCTCAGAACATGCCAGTCACTCCTCAGAGCATGCAGTCACTCCTCAGAACATGCCAGTTACTCCTCAGAACATGCCAGTCACTCCTCAGAGCATGCAGTCACTCCTCAGAACATGCCAGTCACTCCTCAGAGCATGCAGTCACTCCTCAGAACATGCCAGTTACTCCTTAGAACATGCCAGTCACTCCTCAGAACATGCCAGTTACTCCTCAGAACATGCCAGTCACTCCTCAGAGCATGCCAGTCACTCCTCAGAACATGCCAGTCACTCCGGAACGGCGGAAGACAGGGAGTACGAAACGACTCCGGTGGGTCAAAGTGAGCAGGAGGGAAGACTGGGGCATGTGCTGCAGCAGTGGCTGCCTTTGCTTTTATCAAGCCCTGCATGGCGTTGATTCATCTGATTGTCCATGTGTGTCAGGTCCACTCTGGGGGTCACCTCCGTTGTGAAAGGAATTTCATCCAACGGGACACTTTCATCCCAGGGGCCTATCCCAGCGTGAACATGGGTCATGACTCCAGCGGGGTTTCCTCCGGCCCAAGTTGTTTTTCCACGGTTAGCTTGTTTATGTACTGCCTACTGGGGACAAAAGGCCTCATGTAGTCAAGTGGAATTTATTCTGACATTACGCCGGGGGTTTACCGTTGTGATTTCGACCACCGGAAGTCATTGTTTACTGTATCGCAAAGCTGCTCCCTCAGACAAAAGCCGCGAATAAATGTGGCGCATTAGCACCGTTAGCTGACTGCGCTAGTTCTCGGGCCACATCTGAGAAGGCCCCGCTCCCTAATTATGTTAAGTCCATGGGGCCTGATTGGTTTTAGCGGGCAGTGGAAAGGCACTAATCCAGGGTGACTGCACATGGCGTTGTAGCATGATGAAGATTGAAGTTGTTAGCGTCTCATATTAACCTCGCCTCACGTCCTTCCTCTCCACTCCGATACGTTGGCAGCATAAAGCCCCGTGCCGAGCCCTTTCCCTCCATCCGCATCGGAGCCTGCAGCCCTTCCACTGGCCTCCGGTCACGCTCTCCCGCGCCCAAGCTCACATCCAATCAAAACAGCACAAGGCTAACTGACCAGACCAGCGTCCAGCTAGCGCAATTAGCCAGCTGTGTTATTTTGTCCAGCCCCGGCGCTAGGCTTCATCGGTTTTCTTGTTAGTGCCTGATGCTATGCTGCCACCAGTAAACAGAGACAGAGATCATAAATAGCAGGGGGTGAAGACAGTTCAGATAGGGTTTGGTGTGAATCGAGGCCAGTAAGGCATGAAGCGGAGAGTTTGAGGCGACTGCTCCCCCAACCGAGATCTCAGCCCCTCCTATCTGATGATCCATCAGGAACACCATGACGGATCCTAACCTAATCAGCAATCAGCGCTAATGTTGATGTTGTTCTGTTTATTCAAATTAATCATCAAGGACAGGCGTCGTGCCAGGGAGGGGCCAGGGGATTTGTCTCAGAGGTGCCTTGCCAGGAAATTGATGATAAATTGCTCCATTTATCAAGTCACCTCCTATTAATGAGCACCGTTGAGGGCTGATAGGGATGCTAGCAGACGGTCGCGTTAGCTTGGTGACTGCTGGTAATTGATATAGGGACGCTAGCAGACGGTCGCGTTAGCTAGGTGACTGCTGGTAATTGATAAAGGGACGCTAGCAGACGGTCGCGTTAGCTAGGTGACTGCTGGTAATTGATTTAAGGACGCTAGCAGATGGTCGCGTTAGCTAGGTGACTGCTGGTTATTGATATTGCGTGATGTTTTTTTTCTCTCCATCTTGTGAGTTTCCACGTTAACTCACACGGGAGTTATTTGAGCTAGCAGTGAGAGTCTCTGCGGGTAACCCTAAGATGGTGCAGGCTCCACTTAGCATCTGAGTGGCTTAATGAGCACATGGAGTGGGAAGGAGGAAGGCGGAGACGATGCAACACCTCTGTCCAGTCGTTGAGTCCCTCCCCCCCCGCCCAATCACAAGCCCATTTCAACCCACCGGAGGTGAACGTATTTGACGACCCCCTAATGCGAAACGCTCATTTCAGTAAACGACGGCATAGCTCTGCCATTGAGTCCGTGTCCACGCTGAACGAGCATCGAAGCTAGCCGGCGGCACGGCGCCGCACACGAACCTCAGCTCACCTCCGCAGCCGTTTAGGAGGCGCAACGGGCCAACGGGCCATCCCGCGCCCGGCGCTTTGAACTCGCCCTGGAACACGGAATGAAAATGAATGTTGGAGAAGGGGGGCTGAGGCAAAAGCTCAGGAAAGCAGAGGGGCCAATCAGATGAAACGGCGAGGAGAGGCTGCTGGGTGACAGAGAGAAAAGCACCCTGCGAGTATTTGGAGAGTGTGTCTCAGCCATCGGCCATTTGTCATGTGCAGCTGGAACAGGGTGGGAGAATAGATGGAGGACAGGGTGGAGGGGTGAGGGAGGAGAGCGAGAGAGCGAGAGAGAGAGAGAGAGAGAGAGAGAGAGAGAGAGAGAGAGAGAGAGAGAGAGAGAGAGAGAGAGTGAGTGAGTGATGAACAGTTGGCCCATCCCATCAAGGATGACTTCTAACCTGTGCTACAGGGAGGAACATTCATCACATGGGCAGCTGGGTGCATGCTGCAGCCGAACAGGGGACCATGGACTGCACACACACGCACACACACACACACACACACACACACACACACACACACACAGCCACACACACGCAAACAAACACACACGCTGATGCCCATAGTATCAAGGCTGCAGAGTATATGGATACTGCAGGGATGGTAGGTACACCACAGTTATGTTTTGGGTATGTGATCAAACTGGCGGCCAGTTACCAGGGTAACACAGGCCGGAGAGGAGAAGGGGTTGTTTTTGCCATGGTGGTCTTAGGGGAAACCCCTCTAGCTGGCTTCCTCTTACCTTAGGCCTGACACAGGTCCAGCTCAGAGCTAAATGGGTCTCATCGCAGATTCAGCAGTTGTTTACAGTCTGTCAAATATGTGTGTACTGTATCTGTGAGTAGGTGTCTACCTAACAGGCGCTTGAGTTCCTCTGTGTGTGTGTGTGTGTGTGTGTGTGTGTGAGAGAGAGAGAGAGAGAGAGAGAGAGAGAGAGAGAGAGAGAGAGAGAGGAGAGCTATAGGTTGTGAGGTGAGAGAGAGAGAGAGAGAGAGAGAGAGAGAGCTATAGGTTGTGAGGTGAGAGAGAGAGAGAGAGAGAGAGAGAGAGAGAGAGAGAGAGAGAGAGAGAGAGAGAGAGAGAGAAAATGAGTTGTTTACAACGCGGTGTGTCGGCCCGCCGGCCGTTATGTGTGTGACACACACACACCCAGAGGCTGGTGCCAGCTGCCAAATGTGGGTGCTAGCACCAATCTGCTGTCCTCACATCCTCTTCCATCCCTGTGCTCTCCCACTGGGGGCCTCAGTCTCCTCACTGCTATCGACTACAGGACTGTACACAGCCTGGTAAAAGACACACACTGTGTGTGTGTGTGTGTGTGTGTGTGTGTGTGTGTGTGTGCGCGCGCGCTGCATTGGCCCCGGGGCCCTGTGTGTTGCCTCGTCGACCGGTATCACCGGGTTGGACGAGGCTTGTTAGTGTAAGTCGTGGATGGCTCCGTACAGGGGATGGTGAAAGCAAACCCGTGGTCATTCACTCTCTCTCTCTCTCTCTCTCTCTCTCTCTCTCTCTCTCTCTCTCTCTCTCTCTCTCTCTCTCTCTCTCACGCACACACCCACACACACGCTCTTTACGAGCTCTCCCCTCTCGTCTTTACTTTACTGCTTGTGTTGTGCCATGCGCCATGGGAGAGTCCCAGATCCACACCTCCTTATAAGGTAAAAGGGGAGGAGACACGGGCAGCGCCGCGACGACCATGGTCGTAAAGGAACGCTCACCGCTAAAGAGGCCCTCCCGTGTTTTACCGCGTCTCACACCCTCTAGGAGGCTCCTCTGAATGTCAATCAGCCTGTTATTCTACCTCCCTTTGTGCTCCGTCAGCCCCCCGGAAACACGTGTGAGTGACAGAACTGGTGGTGATCATCAGTGTATGTTGGAGTGTGTGTGTGTGTGTGTGTGTGTGTGTGTGTGTACTTTTGGAGCTGGCAGGGGGATTCCCTTTGTTGAGGAGGTGTTTGAGTTTGAGTAGGTGTTGCTTTTGAAGGCAGACTCTCTTTATTTAAGGCGTTTGTTTTGAGTTTGACGAGCGAAAGGCACGGAGATGGTCTGTGTACAATCAGCGCCGCACACACGTCTACACCTTCACATGTGCATGTGTGCCAAGGTCCATGTGTTTGTACGAGAGAGAGAGAAAGAGACAAAGAGAGACAGAGAGAGGGAGAGAGATGGAGCGAGAGAGAGTGCGAGAGAGCGAGAGAGAGAGAGACGGAGAGAGAGAAAGAGAGAGGGAGGTTGTGAGCCTCTCCTGGGAGCGTCTCAGGCAGCGTGACAGCTGGCCGGGTAGCCACTGAGGGGAATCCCCGGCAGACTGCTGCCAGCCCCACACCCTAGTCGGGCCACCTGTCTAGCCCTCCTACTGTCACCCAGGAACAGAGAGAGAGAG
>JAPMUY010000674.1:135000-140000 GCA_026901105.3 Galaxias olidus | reverse complement strand
AGGCTGGTGAGGTTATGTGTGTGTAAGCAGTGTGTTTAGGCTGGTGAGGTTATGTGTGTGTAAACAGTGTGTTTAGCTGGTGAGGTTATGTGTGTGTGAGCAGTGTGTTTAGCTGGTGAGGTTATGTGTGTGTGAGCAGTGTGTTGAGCTGGTGAGGTTATGTGTGTGTGAGCAGTGTGTTTAGCTGGTGAGGTTATGTGTGTGAGCAGTGTGTTTAGCTGGTGAGGTTATGTGTGTGTGAGCAGTGTGTTTAGCTGGTGAGGTTATGTGTGTGTGAGCAGTGTGTTTAGCTGGTGAGGTTATGTGTGTGTAAGCAGTGTGTTTAGCTGGTGAGGTTATGTGTGTGTGAGCAGTGTGTTTAGGCTGGTGAGGTTATGTGTGTGTGAGCAGTGTGTTTAGCTGGTGAGGTTATGTGTGTGTGAGCAGTGTGTTTAGCTGGTCAGGTTATGTGTGTGTAAGCAGTGTGTTTAGCTGGTGAGGTTATGTGTGTGTGTAAGCAGTGTGTTTAGCTGGTGAGGTTATGTGTGTGTGTAAGCAGTGTGTTTAGCTGGTGAGGTTATGTGTGTGTGTAAGCAGTGTGTTTAGCTGGTGAGGTTATGTGTGTATGTAAGCAGTGTGTTTAGGCTGGTGAGGTTATGTGTGTGTAAGCAGTGTGTTTAGGCTGGTGAGGTTATGTGTGTGTAAGCAGTGTGTTTAGGCTGGTCAGGTTATGTGTGTGTGAGCAGTGTGTTTAGCTGGTCAGGTTATGTGTGTGTAAGCAGTGTGTTTAGGCTGGTGAGGTTATGTGTGTGTAAGCAGTGTGTTTAGGCTGGTGAGGTTATGTGTGTGTAAGCAGTGTGTTTAGGCTAGTGAGGTTATGTGTGTGTAAGCAGTGTGTTTAGGCTGGTCAGGTTATGTGTGTGTGAGCAGTGTGTTTAGCTGGTCAGGTTATGTGTGTGTAAGCAGTGTGTTTAGGCTGGTGAGGTTATGTGTGTGTAAGCAGTGTGTTTAGGCTGGTCAGGTTATGTGTGTGTGAGCAGTGTGTTTAGCTGGTCAGGTTATGTGTGTGTGTAAGCAGTGTGTTTAGCTGGTCAGGTTATGTGTGTGTGTAAGCAGTGTGTTTAGCTGGTGAGGTTATGTGTGTGTAAGCAGTGTGTTTAGCTGGTCAGGTTATGTGTGTGTAGGGAGTGTGTTTAGGCTGGTGAGGTTATGTGTGTGTGTAAGCAGTGTGTTTAGCTGGTGAGGTTATGTGTGTGTAAGGAGTGTGTTTAACTCTCTCTCTCGTTGGAGTCCCTTGCCTCTGAAGCCGCCGAGAGGGGCCACACTCTGACCGGATGGAACTTCTCTTTTGACGAGCCAGGATCTGGTTACACAACCCCCCCCCCCCCTCCCCCCCCTCCCCCTCTCCCCCTCTCCCCGTCGTCTGAGTGCACACGAGTAGGCCGTGTTGACCTTCCCAGCGGCCCGGAAAAGAGGGGTCGCCGCAACGCCGTGGATCCGGCCCGAGGGCTCTCATGTCAGGTGTGCGGCCCCCTTGACTTCCCGGCCCCTCTCCATGGCCCTGTCCTCCTCCTCCTCCTCCTCCTCCTCCTCCACCTCTTCCTCCTCCCCCCAGCGCTCGTGGGCTGTGAGCGGCTGAGCTGGAGGGAGGCGAACACCCTCTCCATCACCCTTAACTGCCTGGTAGACCTTGTCACTTAGAGCAGGAGGGGAAAAAGAGAAGAGGATGGAAAGGGTGAGGTGGAGAGGGAGAGAGACGGAGGAGAGGGGAGACGTCCTGGGAGGGGGGTGGGGGGGGGTGGGGGTCAGACAATGTCCGTGTTGGAGCAAAATTAGAGTTTCCAAGAGGTGTGTAATGGCCCTCCATGCTGCGTGTTTGTGTGTGTGTGTGTGTGTTAGAGCTCTCTACATGTGTTGGGGGGGGGGGGGGGGGGGCACGCGGCGGGCGGGACGCGAGTGCCGCCGCCAGATTTAGAGCGCCGTTACTCAGGGCGACGGCCCCCTCGGTGGAGGTCGGCGCTCCGCCTCTTTTGAAATGTAATTATGTGGCGGGCGCTGGAGTGTGGTCGCCGCGGCGACGCCGCCGTGGGAGGCGACGATTTATGGAGGACTTAGCCTAATGGATGGTCGCTCCCCGCGCTCCGCTCAAGGACCCCGCAGACGGGGGCATCTGGAAGGAAGGAGAAGGGGGGGGGGGGACGATGTGTTGGGGCAGGAGAGTAGAACCAGGAGACTGTTTGGGCTGAACCCTTTGGACCTGTGAGGCTGGCCTACCGTAGAGGTCACACAGGGGGCAGCGTGACGTCTGGTAGCCCCTGCTGTTATGTTTCAGAGACGCCGCTGCTCTGCTTGCCTCGGTAGCTGGCCTAAACGTGCGGCTGTGGGTTAAAGGGCGCGTCCACGCTCAAGAGTGCCCTGGCTGGCCCGCTGGGTGTGTCTGAGGGCCCAACAGCCGCTTGCGGGCGGGGCCTGTGTGTTGGCGGCGTGTTCGGGTGCTTAGCCTGCGGTCCCGTGGAACCGCCACTGCCGCAGCTCTCCCCGCCGCACGGCGTCACGCTCTCCCGCCGCCGTCCTCCTCCGCTCCAAGGTCATTGGTCGAGCCTTCCCGCCAGCGGCCAATCGCCTTTGGCATGCCGGTCACTCACAGCAGCTGGTTGGCCGGGGGCGCAGAGGCCCCGGCCGGGATTGTTTTCTCCGGCCCCTTAATTAGCCGGGATCCCAGATTAGGACTAGTTCATTTAGGGGCGGCGGTGGGGGAGTCCCAGGCCAGCGGTGGAGCAGGGAGATAGGGGAGGATACACTGTAATGTGTTGTAATGAGTATCCAGCGCGGGGGGGAGGCTGGGGGGGGGTGGATGGTTGCAGCACCAAAATAAATAAGCATGCAGTCGCCCCATTGCCTTCCCGCGCGCCATTGTGACAGGGGCCCCGGAATGGGAAATTTTTCCCATTTATTTTTTTTAATCAGTTTTTCCGTTTTCCGGCAGCCACGCCGAAAGTAATTTCATCTCAGGGCCACTTTAATGAGGGACATATCGTCGCTGTCCTCGGGCACCGTGGAGCGCGTGCCGGCGCTAGCCTTGTCTCTCGCCATGCTCCCTCTGTCAGGACGGGGAAACGCTGTGTGTGGAGGAGAGAGTGTGCGGGCCAACCTCCAGGTGCTCCCAGGTCTTCAAAGAGGCCCTCACGTCCTAGGGGCTCTTCCCTGACCAAAGCAGGGCTCGCCAACGAAATGACCACCCGACGCAGCGTTATGCTAACCGGCGAGCGCCGCGCCATCCAGCCTTTCTGCCGTTTGTTCGAGTCCCACTGAACGCAGTCACTTCCCAGCAGCCGCCTTTATCCCGTCCAGCATGGTGTGTGTGTGTGTGTGGTGGCACTGGTGTGTGTGTGTGTGTGGTGGCACTTGTGTGTGTGTGGTGGCACTGGTGTGTGTGTGTGTGTGTGTGTGTGTGTGTGTGTGTGTGTGTGTGTGTGTGTGTGTGTGTGTGTGTGTGTGTGTGTGGTGGCACTTGTGTGTGTGTGGTGGCACTGGTGTGTGTGTGTGCGTGTATGTGTGTGTGTGTGGTGGCACTGGGGTGTGTGTGTGTGTGTGGTGGCACTGGTGTGTGTGCGTGTGTGTGTGTGTGTGTGTGTGTGTGTGTGTGTGTGTGGTCGCACTGGTGTGTGTGTGTGTGTGTGTGTGTGTGTGGTGGCACTGATGTGTGTGTGTGTGTGTGTGTGTGTGTGTGGTGGCACTGGTGTGTGTGTGGTGCCGCGCCACACAGTCTGAAATGGACAAAGCCTGGGTTTCACACAGTCTGAAATGGACAAAGCCTGGGTTTCACACAGTCTGATATGGACAAAGCCTGGGTTTCACACAGTCTGAAATGGACAAAGCCTGGGTTTCACACAGTCTGAAGTGGACAACGCCTGGCCTTTCACACAGTCTGATATGGACAAAGCCTGGGTTTCACACAGTCTGATATGGACAAAGCCTGGCCTTTCACACGGTCTGAAGTGGACAAAGCCTGACCTTTCACGCAAGTTAATAACAGAGAGGAAACAGCGTGACCCTAGTCATTTCCCAGACTACAGACTATACATCAAATGCAGAAGCTCTTCACCCGGGCTAAACCATTGCTGCTGACTAAATAATAAAGGATGACTGGAGAGATGTAGCGCTCGGACATAAATATTTAACGAAGGCGCTTTATTACAGAGTTTGGGCAATCTGGATGCCAGGTCTCTCTGATTGCTGGTGCTGGAAGGCTGAATGTGTGTGTGTGGGGGTGTGTGTGTGTGTGTGGGTGGAGGAGGGGGGGGGGTTAGTGGGTGGGCATTTGAGTGTGTGGTTACTGATGTGTTTGTGTGTTTGTTTATGTGTGAGCATGCAGGTGTGTTTGAGTGAGTCTGCTTTTCCTTATTGCTGTGTGTGTGTTTGTGTGTGTGTGTCTGTTTGTGCGTGTGTGTGTGTGATTGTGTGTGTGTGTGTGTGTGTCTGCTTGTGGATGCGCGTGTGTGTGTGTGTGTGTATGTCTGTGTGTGTGTGTGTGTGTGTGTGTGTGTGTGTGTGTGTGTGCGTGAGTGTGTGTGTGTTTGTGTGTGTGTGTGTGTGTATGTGTGTGTGTGTGTGTGAGAGCCGAGCGAAGCTGCTTGTTTGTCCCCTGGACGGGGAGGCAGATGATTGCACACCGGGCTGCTCTCCCTCTCTCTGAGCGAGAGCGTCTGGTTGATTTCCACAGGGCTTTTCCTGTCGCCGAGCGTGTTGCTAGCGGCGACGCCGCAGAAGCATTGCTCAGTCTGAGAGAGAGAGAGAAAGAGAGAGAGAGAAGAGAGAGTTTTTCCTACCGTAGACTTTCGTTGAAATACCGTTGACAGTGACAAACACGTTTTTCCCTCCCAAGGACAGGTTGCCTGGGCGGCGCGGCTAAAAAGCAGCGGAGCTTTAAACAGATCCCCATTGGCCGTAAAGTCGAAGTTTTACTCAGCGCATTGACCTGTGACTGGTGGGTTTCAGCTCTGGTGCACACCGCCGGCAGA
>JAPMUY010000674.1:115000-127500 GCA_026901105.3 Galaxias olidus | reverse complement strand
CTCTCTCTCTCTCTCTCTCCGTTTCCCAGGGAGCGCCTGCTGAAACACTGACCTGATCGCTCCCTGCGGTGTGCCTGCATCTCTTCCTCTGCTGTCCCTCATCATCACACCAGCCATCTCTTTTCGTCAGGCCCTCTATTTCTCTCTCTCTCTCTCTCTCGCTCTCTCTCCCTTCCTCTGTCTCCTTCCCTCGCTCTATCTCTTTCTTTCTTTTTTCTTGACTTCATTTCTATATACCTCTCTATTAACTGGTTTCTGGTAGAGATGCACTGATACTACTTGGTGGTATCGGTACCGGGCCGATACTGGGCTCCAGTACTCGGATCGGGTATCGGAAAAGATTACCATATCGATGTCCGATACTTATGCAAAATCATAGTTTTGATTCTCAGCGGGAAAGTCAATTGTTAAATGAACGTTCTAAAAAAAAAAATGGCGATTACGTGAAAGCAGCACTTCAGTCAGAGCCATGTTCCAACTAACAACCTATCTTGGAGAGAGACAACACACTCTGGTACAGAGCAGACAAAATCCGTCTCTCTGCCTTGGCAAATTTGCGAACACCATTCATTTATATAGCTATAGCGTTCCTATCATCTGCACCGTGCAGCAGGCCTACGGAAAGCGAACGGCTGGTCAGCTGAGCCTCTGTTGGCGACGGGAGAAACAGACTGTGCCTGTTAGCCTTGTGAAAACGCAGATGCTGCTTTTTGTAAAAAAACAACAACAACGTTGGTTTATTGACGTGAACGACACGGAGCATATTTGATCTTTCTTTCCAACGCTTCAAGCCAACACCATAGAACCTTGTCTTGGCGGTTTAAAAACTACAATCACGATTTGTAAAAATGCTTCTGAATTGCGTTTCACTATATATATTATTTAGTTCGCTTAAGGTAGTTTTAAGAAAATCCAAAATGTTAATTATATGAATGTAGCAGGCGTTATGAAATCAGAAAAAAAAGTGATCTTACGGCCGTGTTCTGCGGCTGTTCTCTTAGAGCTCAACTGTGGTCGTTCACCTTCGTTAGTATAAGGGTGTTCGCATCAAAACTAGCCCAATGAATATAAAATAATTTTCACCAAACATATATATTATATAGCCTACAGACAATCTGTTATTCATTATTGATGTATTATTAATTTAGCCTACTACGATTGCTGAATTAGAAAGTAGTTTTATTCAGGCCTCATGTGATTTGGCAATGTCATGAAAAGTGCTCTCGGATCGGCGAGTACTCAAGTTGAGGTATCGGCACTGGTATCGGTCACCCAAAAATGGTATCGGTGCATCTCTAGTTTCTGGCATTTCAAAATGGCCGCCCCCATTGGCACGTTGAAAGGCAGCGTCCACGGCAGCGCCGACGCTCACGGACTGAAGCTAACGCCTGACGCAGTGTGTCCTGGCCTTCTGCTGTCACTCTTTGTTGACGGCCTTGACAGGCACTTTGTTACGTGCCTTTGTGCGGCGCTGGAGCCAGAGACGCACACCTCCACACAGGGAGGGAAGGCAGCTCTCTGGCCCAGTGAATTACAGGGCCGACCCTCTCTCTCTTTGTTAAGCTTAAGTACGCACGGAGGCACATAAACAAACACAAAGGAACACTGGCCACACTGGTTTTAAGTGTGTGTGTGTGTGTGTGTGTGTGTGTGTGTGTGTGTGTGTGTGTGTGTGTGTGTGTGTGTGTGTGTGTGTGTGTGTGTGTGTGTGTGTGTGTGTGTGTGTGTAAGCAGCTGTAAGTGGCTAAGAGGCCCAGTGTGTGGGTGGGCAAGACAGAGCCGGTGTCTAATTAAGCAACAAAGCAGAGAGAGGCAGAGAGGCAGAGAGGGAACGTCCCCGTGGCTTGATGTACAAATGGTCAAAAGCGGTGAAAAAAGTAAGAGAAGAGGGAGGGAGGGAGGGAGGGAGGGAGGGAGAGAAAGAAGAGGGCAAGATATAATGACAATGAAAGGTAGAAGAAAGAGAGAGGTGAGCAAAAGCAGGATCCAAAAAGGAACTGAACAGGAGGAGCGAACAAGAGGCCGAAAGAAAGGGCAGGAGAGAGAAAGAGAGAGAGAGAGGGGGGCAAGGAAGACAGGAGAGGAGTCTGTAATGAGGCGAGGCTGCCGTGGTGTCACACTCTAGTCCCTTAGTGGGCCTGCTGAGGGAGAGGGAGAGAGGGAGGGAGGGAGGGAGAGAGGGAGAGAGGGAGGGAGGGAGGCCAATAGTCACCATCCAGCTCTGCTCAGATAATGGATTCCTCGAGCAGAGGACAGCATAGGCAGCCCACTAGCTTTGTTTGTGTTTACTCCTGTTCGTGTGTGTGTGTGTGTGTGTGTGTGTGTGTGTGTGTGGTGGGGGGGGGGGGGGGGGGGGGGTTGTGTGTTCACGTTATGCATCAGTGCAACAAGATGCCACTTGTCGTCTTTCTATTCAGAGTTCGGCACACACATTTAGATAGATTGCAGCATGGCTGAATTTAAAACCACCGCGCATGTGCACTTACCAACACACACACACGGACCCACACACATATACACACCCACACACATACATACACAATGTCATATCAGTCTTGTGTGGATAAGCAGACTGTGCACTCAGGAGTGAAATTGAAATGCAGACTTGCTTATTAAACAAACAGCCTCATCATCATCCTTATAGCTAGTTCGCTGTCAATATCTGTTCATTTGCCAAGCAGCAAAGAGCGTGTGTGTGTGTGTGGGTGTGTGGCTGTGTGTGTGGATGTGTGCGTGTGTGTGTGTGTGTGTAGAGAGAGTGTGAGCCCCTGTGTCATCGCTGAATATATTGTTATGTAATCTATCTATTTGACATTGAAGAGTGTTGAGTGACACACAGGGACACGGAGGACCTGTCAGCATTCTATATGATGATGACATTCATATGACACAACGGAGAGCTCCGGTGTACGTGGGAGCGGTCCGAGTCACGGCTGTACCCCGTCTCCTCGGGAACGAGCATTTAGCGCCGACCGCCGCCCCCCGCCCCCCCCTCCGTCCGTCCGTCCGCTGGGTAGGTGAGCCCTGAGCCAAAGGCCTCTCAGTCAGGGAGACCACCGCATGGCGCTGGCCGGGTCCGCCCGCAAGCTCTCCTGCTGGTGTCGGCGACCGAGCCCCTGGACGTCAATCATTCCCCCGTTCACCTCTAAAATGTCAGCTCGAATATCGATCCGGCTGCCACGGCATGGGGGGGGTTGAGGAAATGCGGGCGCTGTATTTGCATTTGTCTGCGAGGACTCGAGTTTTTTTTATCGCCTCTCTGCCTCTCGGCCTGACTAGGCAAACCACACACACCGCAGATTTTCAGCCCCTCGCTGTGGGCACTGAGGAGGCTGACCTAGACTCCAAGGTCAAAAGGTCGACGACGTCAGCAACAAGGTGGGCTTCCTGGTTTGACGGACCGTCTCGTTGGCTCATTAAAAAGGTCCCTGCTCTGACCTGCTCCACACACACTTGTCTCCACTAGCCTGCCATTGACTCTCAGTGAAGCAGCTGGACTATTGTTCCCTTTGAACTTACCCACGCCAGTTGATAACAATGCCGGCGGCCATTTTGTATTTAGGTCACACGTAATGAGAGGAGGGAAATGGGGAAACAACTGCTCCATGAAAGTGGAGCAGGATTTTATCAAGAGGACGAGTCCTTCTCCTGCTTGTAAGGAATAAAATAAATGATATCTCTTTTCAGGGGAAAGATTTAACTCATTTTGACTTATTATTAGATAATTGAAGACAGAGGTGTTTTTTCTTTCCTTTTTTATCTTATCGAATGCAATCTTTTTCACAACTGTTTAAGTAAATCCAAGTTCACGAGGAAAGAAAACGCCAGCTGGGGTTTTTTTTTTTTTTTGCATTTCTTTCAACCCACACAATTGGCATGTATCTCTCTGTCTCTCTCTTTGTCCCTCACATAAACACACACTGACACAGGCAGAAACAAACACACACACACACACTCGCGTCTAGCCCCCGTGGCTGTGACATTAACATATTAAGTAAAGCAATTTACGTGGGACGATTCTTTAGGCAATTTGCCAGCGATTCCATACAATTAAAACAACCCACGGAAAACAATGTCGGGCACCCTTCCAAACAAAGGCCACGGCACCCTGCCTCTCCCTCCGCCGCCCTCGCGTTTCTAATGAACGGTGCGTCGGAAAGTGCAATCCGTTTAAACGTATGTATCTTTTCCAGGCAGTTGGTGGTGGATTTCAATGCAATTACATCAGGAAAACGTGTGGCGGGGTGGCGTGAAAGCGTACGGGAAAAGCGGAAAAAGCTAAAAACATCCTCCATTTTTCACGACACAAGAGTAAGACAAAGGGGGCCATTGAACCTCCTCAAAGTCAGATGGGCATTGTTGGCATGACAACCCTGGTTACAGCCAGTAACAGCCATGCCACCTCTTGGCGTGCAAACAGGAGGCGGCTACGGGAGGCGAAGAAAGCGCCCTCTCTGTGCCCGCGAGGCTCGTCGAACCAAATTTACTCCGGTCCGCGGACGTCATGTGTTCAGGACCCGGCCCCCCCGGCGCCCCCCCTCGGACGGGGCGCACGGCTTTTACGTGGAGTCCGACACCAACCGGTCAGCAAACGCAGAGAGACAGAGAGCGAGAGAGAGAGAGAGAGACAGAGAGAGAGAGAGAGACAGAGAGAGAGACAGAGACAGAGAGAGAGAGAGAGAGAGAGAGAGAGAGAGAGAGAGAGAGAGAGAGACAGAGAGCGGGAGAGAGAGAGAGAGAGAGAGAGAGATCTCAAACCCAGGGCTTCCACGGTCAGTATTGGTTCTCCGTCGCCGCCACGCTTCCGTGGAAAGGGCTTGTTTGCGTTATCCGCGGCGCTCCCCCTTCCATCCCCGTCTCCGAGGGGAACAGTGGGAATGTCACCTCCTCCTCGATCCCGCGCACACAGCGGTGGGAGCTACAGGAACCACTCCGCCCTCTCGCTCCGCGGAGGAGTCTATCTTTGGCCCTGCTTTCTGACGGGCTTGTTCTGTGAGGCCTCTGACAGGCCCTGCTGTGATAATGGTCACCTGCCTCTAAAGCACCACGGGGGAGGGGGGTGGGGGGGTGGGGGTGGGGTGGAGATGCAGGTAGAGGGGGGGGTGTCGGAGGTGTCAGGGCGTCGGAACTCGTTCCGTTTGTGTGTGTGCGTGGGTGTGTGTGTGTGTGTGTGTGTGTTTTGTGGGGGGGGGGGGCGGGGGTTGGCTGCCCATAGAGGTCACGCTGAAGCCTCGTCTTATGCACCGGCCGACAGCTCTTAGCAGCCCACAGAGCCTGGCAGCGGGCACACTGTCACCCCCCCCCCCCTAACTAAAGAGCTCTGTGTGGCAGCCTCCAGTCCCACTCACCGGCTCTGCTCTGCGACCTTACCAGGCTGTCAGTCACAACGCCACGCAGCAGTCCCTCCAGAGAGAGAAAAGTAGCCGACCCCGTAGCCATGTTTAAAGAGTTGAATCAAGTGTTTGGTCATGTCCAGTGGTCCTCGTAAGCCAACGCGATCTCGTTTTTTTTGCAACTCACGCCAAAGAAAACTAGGAGTCGTCAAAATCGTGTGAACTGACACAAAATGTGATGGCAGGTTAGCTTAAGCCTTCCACAGGTTGGCAAAGGTTCTTCATAGGTTAGCTAAAGTTTTTCCATAGGTCCGCTAAAGTTTTTCATAGGTTAGCGTAAGTACGCGGACACATCATACTCCTCTTTTGACCCGTCAACGTCGAGTAGGTCCTAGCGAGACAGCGCTGCGGAGACGACGAAACGCCGTGCATGTTTGCGGCCATTGATTTTATTCATGGTGTTTGTGATTATGTTTGCGTTCAAAGTCAGATTCAGAAAGCTTCAAATGCTCTGATTGTAATTACATATTGGCGTCCAGATAATTCCCCGCAGGCTCCGTGGTCTCAGGGTGCTTCCCTGTCCACAACAATATGCACATTTAGAAAGCCAATACCAGTCAGACGCTCCCAGCTACAACTATCGCCAGGGCATTTTGAAGAAATAAAATATTGATTTGAAATATTGACCACTGAGATAAATAAATACTAAGGAACACACAGAAACAAGATCTCAAAAAGTTTCTTCCTGTTTTTCCCACCTTGGGCTGTCAATCCCATGGCCGAGTGTCGGACCGAGAGACTATGACCCTAGACCATCCACCTCCTCCCCCTCCTCCTCCTCCTCCTCCTCCTCCACCTGTCGGACAGAGAGACTATGACCCTAGACCCTCCTCCTCCTCCTCCTCCTCCTCCTCCTCCTCCTCCTCCTCCTCCTCCTCCACCTGTCGGACAGAGAGACTATGACCCTAGACCATCGACCATCCACCTCCTCCTCCTCCTCCTCCTCCTCCTCCTCCTCCTCCACCTGTCGGACAGAGAGACTATGACCCTAGACCATCGACCATCCACCTCCTCCTCGTCCTCGTCCTCCTCCTCCTCCTCCTCCTCCACCTTTCGGACAGAGAGACTATGACCCTAGACCCTCCTCCTCCTCCTCCTCCTCCTCCTCCTCCACCTGTCGGACAGAGAGACTATGACCCTAGACCATCCACCTCCTCCTCGTCATCCTCCACCTGTCGGACAGAGATACTATGACCCTAGACCCTCCTCCTCCTCCTCCTCCTCCTCCTCATGTCAGACAGAGATACTACAGTCCTAGACTATCGTCCTCCTCCTCCTCCTCCTCCCCCTCCATCTGTCAGACAGAGATACTACGGTCCTAGACCATCCTCCTCCTCCTCCACCTGTCCGACAGAGAGACTATGATCCTCCTCCTCCTCCTCCACCTGTCAGACAGAGAGACTACGGTCCTAGACCATCCTCGTCCTCCTCCTCCTCCTCCTCCTCCACCTGTCGTGGAGGGGGCCGTGTGGAGGTCGTGGGGGGCGAGGGAACACCAGTGTGTGTGTGTGTGTGTGGGGTTGTGTGCGTGTGTGTGGTCACGCTGGTGCGCGTGCCTGTGGGCCGGACACCTCTCCGTGTGAAAGGGGAGCGCGTGCTACGTCTGGTGAGCGCTCACGCGAGACGAGCCGCAGGCAGACGTCGGCGTTCTGTCGTGCAGCCGTCCTGGTTTTTACACCAGTCACGAGTGTTTTCTTTGCCTTCACTCTGGTTCTCCTTGAATAAAAATGGATAGATCTATTTCTAAGAAACCGCGTAATGGAGGCGTTCATAGTCTGTGTATACAACATAGGTGTACAGTAGACCCACATGTCTGTAGTAATAATAAATAATAATAATTCATTTAATTTCGTTTTTAGCGCTTTTCTCGAGACTCAATGCGCTGTACACAAATTGGTCTCCGATTAATTACACAGAACGAACTTCGAATGGACCGACAGCTATCAAACCCAACACTCAGTAGTGCAGTGTGTGTGTATGGACCGACAGCTATCAAACCCAACACTCAGTAGTGCAGTGTGTGTGTATGGACCGACAGCTATCAAACCCAACACTCTGTAGTGCAGTGTGTGTGTATGGACCGACAGCTATCAAACCCAACACTCAGTAGTGAAGTGTGTGTGTGTGTGTGTGTGTACAGGCTTCTCTTGATCTTCTCACAGTAGGCCTTTTCTCTATTGACTCCTTATTACCACGGCTGACTGATGACTCCTGGCACTCCATTCTGCCGGGGGGCTCCCCGCCTATCTCTACTGCTGTCTACTCTCCTATGCCCTCCCTCCCTCTCCATCCCTCCTTCCCTCCATCCTTCCACCTTCCCTCCGTTCTTCCTTCGACAGCATCTCACCCCCTCACTCCTTCTCTCGCTCTCTCTCTCTCTCTCTCTCTCTCTCTCTCCCTCTCTCTCTCTCCCTCTCTCTCTTCCTCTCTCTCTCTCTCTCCCTCTCTCTCTCTCTTCCTCGCCAGGGAAATGTGTAGTGGGATTGAAGTGATTTGCAGTAATAGAACTTCGGGATTAACTGGATTAGATGATCCTCCCACCACGCGCACGTACACGCACACGCACACGCACACACACACACACACACACACACACACACACACACACACACACACACACACACACACACACACACACACACACACACACACACACACACTCCACACACACACACGCGCACACACACCTCCCTGCTTGCCCCTGACTGAGTGGTGTAAACCTCATTACGTGATCCCCGCTCCCTATCCAGACACCCACCAGGGAACCGTGGGAATTGACGGCCAGGAAGAGGCCTGTCACTTTGGATATGGGCCGGTCTGCCGGGGGGGGGGTCGATCCACAACACCGCCGGAACACGGAGCGCTGTGATTCGTTGATTAAGGGGCGGGGCCGGGGGAATTCAGGGGGAGGGGGCATTCACCTGCTTTTTTGGGGGGGGGGGGGGTTGTAGCACGGCTCTGCCTGTCACCGCCTGTTGCTCTGTGACACGGCGGAGGACAAACTTTGCCTCGCCTTGAACGGTGCCAGTCGCTCCGCAGAGTGGGCGACCAAAGCCGCTGGGGTCAGAGCGACGGAGCGGGTTGCGTCAGCGGTTGTTATCCCCGTGCGGTGAACGGGTCACGGACGCGAGGAGCCGGACTCCCGTGGCCTGAGCGAGGGCGTCTTCATCCGCTCCGTCTCCGCGCCGTGTGGCCCTCGTGCTTCAGACAGAAGCGCGCTCCTCGTTCCATTGTTGTTGTTAATGGTGTAAGACACCCGTGTGTGTGCAGCACAATGGCCTTCGTCTCGGCCACACCATACGGAGAGTGGGCCATTTTTCCTACTGTCTTCTTCAACTAGCAACTACATCCTCCGCCCAGACTGAATATATTCTGGCCAGTTTTTTTTCTCCTGTGTGTGTGTGTGTGTGTGTGTGTGTGTGTGCTTGCGTGCGTGCGTGCGCGTGCGTGCGTGTGTGTGTGCGCGTGTGTGTGTGTGTGTGTGTGAGTGCGTGTGTGTGTGCGTGCGTGTGTGTGTGTAGTTCTGATTTATGTCTTCTGGCTTTGTTGGTGTTATTCTGCTCAGAACTATGAAAACAAATTACAATATGTATATTTACTCCTTACAGTTTTAAGTTAATTATGTTTCTTACGCCAGCAACACCCGCCACCAACAGCAACAAGATTTGTCTTCATTTAACGGGATGTTACCACTTACTCTGTCTTAAGGGTGTTTTAGATGAAGTCGTAACTTTCAATATCACTTAATATCGCCGCGTTGCAAGTGAAGGTGCAGCTCAGTGAAGGGGGTCTGTGTGACGGGTGTGAGGAGCGACGGACAGACTGACCAGAGTGGGTGTCAGACACTCTGCTGCTAGGTCCCTCTGTGAGGACGGAGCTCTTTAACCTCCCTCCCCCCTCCTCCCTCTCCCCCAGCACTCCTCTCCCCCAGCACTCCTCTCCCCCACCACTCCCCCCCTCCCTCTCAACTCTCTCTCCCTTCCCTCTCCCCTCCCTCTCCCTCTCTCCCTCTCCCTCTCCCACTCCCCCTCCCCTCCCCTACCTCTCCCCCCTACCACTCCCCTCCTCCCTCTCCCCTCCCTTTCCCTCTCCCCTCCTCCCTCTCCTTCTCCCATCCCTCCCCCTCCCCTCCCCCTCCCCCTCCCTCTCCCTCTCCCTCCCTCCCCTCCCTCTCTCCTTCTCCCTCCCTCTCCCCTCCCTCTCTCCCCCTCCCTCTCTCCCCCTGTGTTTAACTGCTCCTCTCGGTCTCTCCGCTTGGCTTCGTCAGACGGTCCGACGTCTCCCGCTCCTCCTCCTCGCTCGTGTGTTTCCCCTTCTTTGACAATCTCCAGCGTCGACGTTCCGGTCTCCTGGCCGTCCGAACCTCACCATCCTCTCTCTCTCTCTCTCTCTCTCTCCCTCCCCCCCCCCCTTCCAGGGAAGGAGGAGTCGGTGGCCACCTTCAAGGGGAACGAGTTCTTCTGCTACGACCTGTCGCTGACGCCCATCCAGTCGAGCACGGACGAGATCACGCTCTCCTTCCGCACGCTGCAGCGCAACGGCCTGATGCTGCACACGGGCAAGTCGGCCGACTACGTCAACCTGTCGCTGAAGAGCGGCGCCGTGTGGCTCGTCATCAACCTGGGCTCGGGCGCCTTCGAGGCCCTGGTGGAGCCCGTCAACGGCAAGTTCAACGACAACGCCTGGCACGACGTGCGCGTCACCCGCAACCTGCGCCAGGTACGCCCCCCCCGCCCCCCGCCGGGGCCGCGGGTGGACTCTCACCAAGGGGGTGGGGGGGATTTGTTCAACTCTTTGTCTTATAGCTCCCTCGCTGCCTCTTCTTCATCCTCCTCCTCCTCTCTCTTTTTTTTTCCCCCCTCATCCGACTCGTCGCTCCGGTGGGGGGGGGGGGGGGGGAGTCCGTGGTGAGAGTCGGCCAGCGTGTTTTTCAGCTTCCCTCGTCTCCTGCGTGGCTCCCTGTTCACCTCCGGGGGTCTGTTCTTCTTTACAGGTGGAGGGGGTGGGGGGGGGGGCGGAGAGCGTGCCCCGTGCCGCGGCTGTGTTCGTCTTTGTCTCTCTCTCTCCCCCCCAAACAACAACCAAAGAGCCATAGTGCCTCAGCGCATGCTGACGCAGGGTTACACACACAATGACCGAGAGAGAGAGTGAGAGAGATCTCTTTTCATGTAAACCAGGAAACGCTTGCTGTTAAAAGTATCGACTTGACCGGGAGCTGTTATTGTCTTCTAATACACTTACCCACAAGGCATCGTGGTTTATCAGACGAGACAACGCGCTTACGCTCCACCTAAACAAAATGGCCAAACATTTGTTCACACGCTTTTAATCGTATTGGCAGAAAGATAACAAAAGACGCGCACGCACGCACACGCACACACACACACCCACACACACACACACACGCACACACACACACACACACACACACACACGCACACACACGCACACGCACACATTCAAAATAGCAAGCAGCTAGCAACAACAAGCAACAAGGCTCGATAGCGGGCCGTCCATTGGCATTCACAGATAGTCATGGTGAGATACAATCCATTTCACTTACCATTGCCTTGTTTTAACTCTCCCCGTGGTTTGGTCATTGGATTTGGAATGAATGCCTTGTCCTTCCTAATAATAGCCAGTGAAACAAGCCTGCCTAGCAGAAAGACCTGATACATAACAAACAAACACAAAAAGCCTGCCCCAACTTGTCGACTAATGCACTAATACACACAGACACCGACACACCACTCTCTCTCTCACACACACACACACACACACACACACACACACACACACAAGCACACACATTAACCAACACACAATTGCTATCCTCAGGGAAAAAACAAACAGTCTCCCGCTTCTTTGAAATCCTACCATTAGTGAGAACGACTAAACTCTCGGTGTAATATCCGTGTGAGGGTGCAGGTGCTGTTTGAGATCTTTAAAAGGACAACCTGGAATTTCACTGTAGTCGTAAATCTTACATGCGTGTTCCAGAAGTGCAGCCTATAGAACCGAGCGCGTTCCTGTCATAACGGTGCATTGCCGACACCCATTTCTCATATCATATTACAGCTTTGCTGCTAGCTAGCATGCTTTCCATCTATGTTACTTGCTAATGCAAACATATAACCATAATTCAGTACGACGCGGGCAGGACACACACACACACACAGTGTCACACACACACACACACACACACACACACACGGGGGAAATATATTTGCTACGGCGGGGCCATGTTTGTTCAGCAGAGTGAGACTAGCTTAATGAGCTTAGAAGGCCAACATGGTTTTAAAGCTTTAAGAGTGTGATCCCCACCCGCGCCCCCGCTCCCCCCCCACACACACACACACACACACACACACACACACACTTAAATGCCATTGATCCTCATCATGCCCCTGACCATAGCATTACATTAGGAGCGCGTCAACCATGAACGGCCAGTGTCTGATCCCGCGTGTCCTTGCTCTAACCAGTCGTCCGTCAACCTGCTCCATACTACCTCAGTCACCTCAGCATCCCTGACCACCCACGTCCAGACCACCACACACTTACATTACACGCTACAACGCGCCCTTACACACTAAAACATGCACGTATACACTACACAGTAAAACACGCACTTATACAGTATACATGAAAACATACACGTTTAGAGTACACAAACATACACTTATACAATACACATTAAAACATCCACTTATGCAATACACATTAAAACATCCACTTATGCAATACACATTAAAACATACACTTATGCAATACACATTAAAACATACACTTATACAGTACATTTATAAATAGCATTAAAACACAGACTTACGCTTTACATTTATGTGAAACATTTAAACATATACTTATACAGTATATATATATATATATATATATATATATATATATATATATATATTTTATATATATTTTAATTACACATGAAAACATATACTTACACAGTACATCTCCATTAACACCCAACTGAAGAGGGTACTATGAGACATATCAGAGAGCTCTGTTACCCCCCCCTGTGGAGAACCAAACGGAGAGGGGGGAGGTGACGGACACTCCGCGGCCCAACCTCGGCCCCCGTGGCGGCCCTCT
>JAPMUY010000674.1:97500-110000 GCA_026901105.3 Galaxias olidus | reverse complement strand
GGTAGTGGTGAGAGGGAGGCGGGGGGGGGCGCTAACTTGTGTTTTTCGTTTTGGTTTTCTGTTTGTTTGTTCTGTGTGCTATGGCACCTGTCATCCCACCGAGTGAAACGTAGGTTCGGTATTGTGTGCTTGACAAAAAATGAAACAAATGAAATAAAGAGAAGAAAAACAAGGCTCCCTCTCCCCTCCGCTCAAACGGCTCCGCGGCGTCCCTTTTATCACTCGCTATTAAATGGCCAAATTGGAAATTTATCGGCGAGCGGTCATCAGTCTTTCAACTCTCTCGTTCGGCGCGATAAATCTTTCCCCCGCCCTAAAACGGCCCGAAACAGTGTATGGCCCCATTGATCATTTTCATAGCGCCTGCTTAAATATTTATCCCCACTTGCCCGCGGCGATAGCTCGGTAACGTCCGTCGGGTCGTGTACTCATAGATCAGCGGGGGCCCACGATAGCGTCGTTTAGCGCGCCGTCCGTCAGAGCCGACCCCGTCTCCGTCTCCGTGGCGGCCCGTCGAGACGCGTCCGTCCCCCACGCCCCCGGTGCTCACTCTACCCGCGGGCCCGGCCCGGTTCTCACTCTACCAGCGGGCCCGGCCCGGTCCTCACTCTACCCGCGGGCCCGGCCCGGTTCATGCTCACTCTATCCGCTCCTGCTCCGTTTCACACGTCCTCGTTGTCTTCACCCCCTCTCTCTCTCTCGCTGCTTTTGTTCTTCTCTTCTCCTCCTACTCCCACATTTTGTTCATCTCTTCTCCGGTGGCGGTCATGGTGCTACCGCTATCTCTCTCTCTCTGTTTCTCTCTCTCTCTGTCTTTCTCTCTCTCCTCTCTCTCTCTCTCTCTCTGTTTATCTCTCTTTCTCTATCTCTCTCTCTCTCTCTCTCTCTCTCTCCTTTCTCTCTCTCTCTCTCTCTTTCTCTCTCTCTCTCTCTCTCCTCATGGCAGTGCCTGCTGTATACTGTAGCCCCCAGGTCATGGATAGTGAGCCATTACATTTCTCATTTCATCCCTCCGTCCATTTATTTGTTCACCGGTTCTCCACGGCTCCCTTTTCTCCAGGCAACCACATAGAAGTGAATGTCAATCAAAATAACTTTTAGGACTTGTTTCGTTGTAGATCCACCACTCCCCCGAAACTCTTGGCAAAGCCACCGACTTCAGGAAGACTACACCCGGCCTTTGCTATCTCTTTCTCTCCTTTCTTGTACTGGCTGCAAAAAAGATCAGCAGTTATTTCAAGCGTTTGCGTCTCCCTTTTCCATCTGGGGCGTTCATCAGTGGAACATCTAACGAGATGGAAAGATAAGTCCTGAATTCAGACATCAAATGACGGGGAATGAAAAGGAATGGGGGGGGGGGGGGGGGGTGAAAGGGGGAGGGGGGGGGGTTCAAATACTCTGTCTAATCATCGTCATTGCCGAGCTGAATCACATCACCGCTATCAGTCGCTCACGAAAGGGACGCAAAGTCATTGTCACCTTGGCGACGGCGCGCTGTTTCATTTAACGGTCCATTGTTTGTCCCCGGGTCCTCTGGGTGATGTAGTCGCCTGCGTTTGGCCACGATTAGAGGCCGCGTAGAAAAGAAAAAACAAAAGAAAAAGAAAAAAGGGCTCCGTCGGCTCTTTGACACGGCGGGGATCACTCTGCATACGCAAATTCCCTCTCCCCGGCAGAGAGAGACGTCAGGCAAAGCCTCTTTCCAACCGCCGTCGGACACACCGTTGTCTCCCGTGTCAAGCGACGGAGAGCTTTGTTTCCTCGATGTTTAATGGCATCCCAATTAAAAGCTATACTTACCTGGAACACTGATTAAAAGATAGCTTAAAAAAACACACACACACACACACACACACACACATTCACACGAGGCTTTCAACTAAACTTCACAACTTGATAATTGAAAGCTATATATACATTCGGTGTTTGTCTGCAGAAGGATGTCGGATGGTAATCTAATTAAGGACGGCGAGGAGCCGCGGTGTTGTTCCACCGGCGTTGCGTGTGAGTGTTTCTTTTCCCCAGGTGTGGAGGAGCGTGGGTCCGGGTGGCTTTGTAATTCGTCTAACGACCGAACATCTCTTCTTCCCTTCAGGCGGCCGACGCGTACGACTCCGCAGCGGAGAAGGCGGAACGAACGTTTTTTTCTCCGTCACCTTTCTCCCTCTCTGTCATCCACAGAATGCAACTCATTTGAGTTGATCTAGTTTTGTTATATATGCCCCATACAAACTGAATGGAACCGATAATCATAATGACTAATAATGACTGATGACTAATAATGAGTAAGAGTGACAATACTCTGGTCTCTATATTCATGGATTATGAAGTACATAAAAAATGTGTTTCAGAGTTGCCAAGCCTCCCCGAGTCACTAGCCCTAGAGCAAACTATTGGACACATCTGGGCTGTGGGATGAATGATTGGCCACTCCCTCTGCAAAGGAAACCCGATTCTAATGGTCATACCTTTTAGCACAAGCCACGCCCACTTACACGATTGGCCTATCATAGACACTAGGACTCTGGTCTACTTCCCCTTTAATCCCTCCCCCTCTCTAAACAAGCACCGCCCTCCAACTGCCCCTTATCCCTCTATGTGATTTGCTAACTCTTGTCTTTTTTACTAACAAGCTTCAGAACTCTCCAACTTCTTATTTACTTTTGATTTATATTCCGTTTCCTTTTTGATTTGTTTAACAACTAACATTGTGTCATTCACGGAATGTGAGTCACCTGTTGTTTTTCTAAACTTGCGTACTTACTTACTAACATGTATTGGTATTGTATTATTTTCATTTTTTTGGACGACCCTTTAATACAAAAAAAAAGTTTATGGTTACTTTCTTTATTTCTTTATTTGGATGATTTAAATTAATTCACAATAGAAAAGGTGAAAAAAAAAATATTCCTTTGAACATTTCTAGAACTGACTAGTTTTTTTATTTTATTTTTTTAGTTTTGCCTAATCTCAGCAGAAATGGTTTTTAATTGGCTTTTTCTATATCTCTTTTTTTTTATTGGTGTCCTTTATTGAGTTTTACGGTTTGTCATTTTTTTTTTTTTTTCTCCTCCCCGTTTTCTCCTGAAGCACGCAGGCATTGGACACGCTATGGTAAACAAACTGCATTATATGGTAGATATCATTCTAATTGTCTTATACTTTGGTTTGCCCTGGGCCTTCCGTTACCTCTTTCTATTCCGTTTGCTTAACTGAAAATACAATCCGCCATCGATTTCAAGGTAGTCGAAAACCTCACATTTCTACTCCTCTTTGTTTAACTTTCTTTTGATGTCCGCCTTTTGACCATACTCCCCTTCCCCAAGTGACACTCATTAAAAGAGGTCTATCCCGAAAAGATCAGAAAACACAATCCGAAGTTTGGACTTTTTTTAGTTTCCTTACATTTTTTATACCTCTTTATTTTTGTCCTTCCAGCGCTATCCGTATGAAGAAATAAAGAATCACCCAAATATAGACACTTTTGAATTGAAGATGAAAACATAAACACTAATGTATATTTTCACTTCAGGTTATCTTCTATTTGGTTGCTTAGACTAACCTTATGAAGTGAGCGTACACAGTGGACTCCACACAGAGAAACACACCTCCTCTACCACTCTAGATGCAGACACAGTGGACTATCTACACAGAGAAACACACCTCCACCATCACTCTAGATGCAGACACAGTGGACTATATACACAGAGAAACACACCACCACCATTACTCTAGATGCAGACACAGTGGACTATATACACAGAGAAACACACCACCACCACTATAGATGCAGACACAGTGGACTATCTACACAGAGAAACACCCCTCCACCATCACTCTAGAGGCAGACAGTAAAAATATACTGTACTCCAACATGTCATGTGGACTCCATCTTACATCAACACCAGAGGCTCCCAGTCTCTTCCCTAGACTTACACACACTTCTAATGAAAATCCTTTCTGCTGCTATACCTCTTATACCATACATACACCTACCTTTAGACCATACAGACTTTGCATTATATTTAGTTTGGTAATTAAACAGTTTTTACCTCTTTTTTGAAATACTGTACTTCATCAATACATTATCGACAGACATTTACATAACAAAAGAACAGTAATGATACATTTTAAAAAGAAAACTTGTTATACAATAAGCATAAGGGAACACAACACAACCACATACACAATACACAAAATACAGACATGCAATATAGTGGTGGACGTAGCAATGTATTATTTGGTTTTTGATGACGATGCTATTACTCCTCTGGCCAATAAAGCAAACCGTTCAGACACATTTAGCCTTAGTTAGCCCACATTATTCAGACATGTTTAGCCTTAGTTAGCCCACATTATTAGCCTTAGTTAGCCCACATTATTCAGACACGTTTAGCCTTAGTTAGCCCACATTATTCAGACACGTTTAGCCTTAGTTAGCCCACATTATTCAGACACATTTAGCCTTAGTTAGCCCACTTTATTCAGACACGTTTAGCCTTAGTTAGCCCACATAATTCAGACACATTTAGCCTTAGCCCACATTATTCAGACACATTTAGCCTTAGCTAGCCCACATTATTCAGACACATTTAGCCTTAGTTTGCCACATTATTCAGACACGTTTAGCCTCAGTTAGCCCACATTATTCAGACAAGTTTAGCCTTAGCCCACATTATTCAGACACGTTTAGCCTTAGCCCACATTATTCAGACACGTTTAGCCTCGGTTAGCCCACATTATTCTTACTGCCTGTCCCTAGACGTGCTAATACTGTAGGGCTGTTTTCCCTGCATGGTGGAGGATGTCCACTGTGGCCGGTCCACTCTATCCATAACTTACTAATACCTATAACAACGCTATAACCTAAGATGGGTTAGCTATGCATGGAAGACTTGGACCCCTTTATCTTTCTGTTGTTGTTTTTTGATCCTGATTACATTGAGAATATATGGGCATGTATATATAATGGCTAACATATATACATACATATATCAATTGTCCGAATATTATCAATACGGCCATATGACTCGTTAGCCACCCTTTGTTGATTCATTTCTTTTACCTTTATGAGTTGAATCTAAAAAAACTAAATAACCTACTAAAACAAATAATGACCTCCCATCTGACCTTCCTCAAACAAAAAAGAAGAAAAAGAAGAAAAAGTAAGCGGGTGGAAGGCTTCTCGTGTTCTACGTGAAGAGATGAGTCACGCTCACTGAAAGCTCTCTGGACAGCTTATCATTATGTGGCAGAGTGGGTGGCTTAGCATAATAGCTCGACCAGAACAAGGACTCAATACAAATACGTTTTTAGGCAAATACTATTGACTTGAAGGAAAGCA
Source organism: Galaxias olidus (assembly GCA_026901105.3). Lineage (NCBI taxonomy): Eukaryota > Metazoa > Chordata > Actinopteri > Galaxiiformes > Galaxiidae > Galaxias > Galaxias olidus. The sequence continues at coordinate 104,656 of JAPMUY010000674.1, read as the reverse complement.
CACTTTCGATTTTTATGCTAACAGACGATTAAGTTTAAGTAAAGGGAAAATGATGGATTATTGTGCAGTTCAAACACACTTCTCTTTTCATTGTAGAAATAGATGCCTTCCGTCCCCACTTAGATTTTCCAGTTCTTTACAACCCTCTCATTTTCATTTGTGCTTTCAAAGACTGGGTCCACCCCTTAAGTGGTCATCACCCAATGGTTGAGTGGCTGCACCCTGTTTGCATGCGTCCTATTGGCTATCATCCCCTCCATCAACCTACCGCACAGCGTGTGAGTCCCCCCGCCCGAGCCCAGCGCGTGTCAGCATTGCACGCGTGTCTTCATGGGCGTGGTCCTTTCTGTTGCATTCCTGTCCTAAAACACCCTTCCACCCTTTTCACTCTGCCATTTGTCTGGTCTGCTTCTTGGGGTGTGCTTGTCCCTGTTGTTGCCTCCAGTCAAGTGTTTTCTTTTGCTTGCTTCAGGCTGATTGTTGGTTTGTCTTGTCTGATAGAGCTCCCCCCCCCCCACACACACCCCACCCCCCCGCTCCTCCCTCCATTGCTGTAGGCTGTGTATGCCCTGTGTCTTCACCTTATGAGCTTGGATGGACTTATTTTCTTTCTTCTTAACCAAAAACCCCAAATCCTTTGCCACAAAAGCACACATTCATTCTAAATCTGGATCTGGTTTGAGCAAATCAAATTTGCAGAGGACCTTTGAAGGGATCCTCCTAATTGTTTTGTCACACTACTACTACTACTACTAAATTGTACTAAAACAAGCGTGTTACTAATACTACTGTTTGAATCAAACCTTTGTTGTAACTGTACTAACAACCATTTTTGTGTCTGACTCTCCCTCACTTACTTAAAGTACTAACCGATTTCGTTCACCCTCCAACCTGACTCCTAACTCTCCAACTCAAAAAGCTATAAGCTCCTTTAACTCCTCCCCCTTGCCAACCCCCCCCCCCCCCCCTCCCCTTCGACCCCCGAACATTTTAGGACGTACGTCTAAAGAGCTCTGTCCGAGTGCCATTGAGGCCCGCGCCTCGCTACCCCTTCACCAACGCAGGCTTCAGAGTAGTCCAAACACACTGTGTCCCCACAAACCATAAGTCCCTGCCTTCATGGCTGAGGACTTGAAGGACAGCTTGTCTCCCCCCCCCCCCCCTCAGTCTCTGCATCCAGTCACTGACAGCTGGCCAGCCGCCAGACACCTGTCCGAGGATTCCTTGTCGGTCGGACGCCCCTTCCTGACACGCAACTCTTCTCCATGAACAGATGTCCTCTTTAGAGCTGGGGGTCAGGGGCATGGGATCCACGCACTTGCTATCGCTGGTCCTTTTAACTGATTCCCTCAATGTGTGTGAGCTGCTTTTTTACTAACTGTGTTTAATGCCTTTTTCTTTCCAAGCAGTTGTTATCTCACCAAGGGTAAGTGATCATTAATATTTCACTGATTTAAAAAAAAAAAAAAAAAAGATGCAGAGAGCCATGAGATGCAATTTCAATGTCATGCGAATTTGTGCGATGCAGCGGTGCCGAGGTAAGACGGTCGATTCTGCTCCATGGGTGTATTGACTGTATAACGTTACGGGGGGGCTCATTTGGTTGACTGACGCGGCTCGTTTGATGGAGTAGCGACTCCAGCACTCCCCCACAGCGGCTGCTCCCGTGGAGGCTGTAATGTTACGAGCTGCTCCGTGGAGGCTGTAATGGTACGGGCTGCTCCGTGGAGGCTGTAATGTTACGAGCTGCTCCGTGGAGGCTGTAATGTTACGAGCTGCTCCGTGGAGGCTGTAATGTTACGAGCTGGTCCGTGGAGGCTGTAATGTTACGAGCTGCTCCGTGGAGGCTGTAATGTTACGAGCTGCTCCGTGGAGGCTGTAATGTTACGAGCTGCTCCGTGGAGGCTGTAATGGTACGGGCTGCTCCGTGGAGGCTGTAATGTATGAGCTGCTCCGTGGAGGCTGTAATGGTACGAGCTGCTCTGTGGAGGCTGTAATGGTACGGGCTGCTCTGTAGAGGCTGTAATGGTACGAGCTGCTCTGTAGATGATGTAATGTTATGAGTTGCTCTGTGAATGCTGTAATGGTACGAGCTGCTCTGTGGAGGCTGTAATGGTACGGGCTGCTCTGTAGAGGCTGTAATGGTACGAGCTGCTCTGTAGATGATGTAATGGTACGAGCTGCTCTGTGGATGTTGTAATGGTACGAGCAGCTCTGTGGAGGCTGTAATGGTACGGGCTGCTCTGTGGAGGCTGTAATGGTACGAGCAGCTCTCGTGGAGGGAGATAATAGGCTGTTCTCTCAAACCGCGGTGCATTGTGTTAGCGGAGAATGGGTGGCAGGTGGGAGTCCATTGCATAGTGTAGTGGCTGAGCGGGCCGCCACAGTGCTGTTCTTAAGGCTCCGCCGCGAGGCCCTGCAGAGCCGGCGTGGTGGGTGGACGGGGGAAGAAATGCTACTGGCTAGCTTTTAATCTTTGATGCCTCATCAAAGACGGACTATGCGGGTTCCCTTTGACGGGGCCGTTTCTGGCAGCCAGTAAACCCTCTTGGTGTGTCGGGAAAGTCTTCCCCGCTCCTTCCCCCGCAGTCAGGAGGAACCAAAGCCGTCGCCAGAGTCGGTGGTAAGTCAGTGGGGACGGTCGAGGTCACAGGCAGCTCCTTCCACCGGGGGCCCCGATTCGGAACGCGTGTGTCTGCACGCACGTGCGTGTGTGTGTGTGTTAGCGACAAAAGAGAAAGGGAAAGTTTGAGCATGAGGCAATATGTGTGTGTGTGTGTGCGTGCGTTCGAGGGCCGTCGGGGGTTCCCAGTGCAGCTTTCTCACAGGGGAATGACATGAGAGGGTGTCCACTGGTCAGAGAGAGAGTCTACGGGCCTCGTGGGCCGCGGGTCAACGTGAAAGCCGTGCCACGCTCCTCCGAGCACACCGAAGGACCGCCGCCCGGGAACGGAACCGGCGCCGCCTTCGCGAGTGGGCCCCCACGCTGCACGCGGCCACCGGGGGGGGGGGGGGCAAGCCGGTCCGGCCGCGGCCCCGCGCGGAGCTGCCATGTGCCGCCCTCTTCGGGGGAACCGTGATTCGCTGACCCGTTCTCGGGCGAGCTCGGCGGGGTTTCCCAGAGGAAGGTCAAGCCGCCAGGCCGGAGGCGGGAGAGAGAGAGCGCGGGGGGGCTGGCGGAGAACGGAGGGAGCGCCGCGCAACTACCCGGTGACACGGCTCGTCCTCGGTGGACGCGCTCGGCTCGGCTAATGGTCGATCTTGCTTTGACCTTTTGGGGGCGGTGCCCCTTTCTATATGTGGCGTAAGGGGGGTCCTTCTGAGTGTTTTTTTTTTTTTATCGATCACCAGGCACCGAGCTGTCCAAGGGAAAATCAGACGGAGGCCATTTTGGCTCGGGTAGCTATGGTGTGTGGGCACAAGGCGTGGAGGAGCGGAGAGAGGTACGAACATGGCCGTTCTCGTCGCTGTTGACGTTGGATATTGACATTTGTGTCCCCTTTCGGTTTGAGCGCTTCAGTGAGCCTAGGCTCCCTCTGGGTAGTCAGCTGGCGTTGTCATCGCCAGCAAGAAATGACAGCGGGGATGATGTGGGTGAACGTGCCGGCTAAATAACGGTGGCGGGCCCCGGCACGCGAGCCTACCGGGTTGACGGCACAGCGCTCCGCTTGGCCCGCTTGGCCTTTTTGTACGGCATGCCGAGAACCGCGTCTTGATTCCCACAACTCCAGGGATAGAACCACACGCTGCACAAATAACAGCTAAAAGTAACATTTTCTTTATAGGCGACAGCTTCAGATGCAGAATCAGCTGCAATCCAGTGATTAGTGCTTAATGTGTCGGCGATGAACGGAGTCGTTTTAGTCCACTCCATCAAACGGCACATATTTTACTCGTCAAAACGCCATGGTAAAAGTCACCACCTTTTCAATGTCATCACCATGAAGCGTAAGCTATGGACAGATTGCCGTGAACTGTTGACGTGAAGCGTACCAACTATGTCTCGGAGTTAAGACGCGCAATTAAAATGTCCAATAAAGAACGAGACCGGGTTGTTTCTGAGTAGTCCCAACAATAGCAAACACAATAAAGTTGAAAAGCCCCGCATGATCTTGCTCTACTTCAAAAAATCGCTCTCTCTTTTTGCTTTTAGGGTACGGCGGCGGTGAAAGCTGCCAATTTCCCCCCCCCCACAATAACAGACCTCGACGTCCCCCCTCTGATTACCGCCGCCCGCTTCTGTCACGGCTCCCACCCCCCCGTAATAGCAGACGAGCCGTGCCATGTGCTAGTGCATTCTGTAACCAAAAAGTGAAAGGGAAAGAGCGTTTTTGCTCGCTCTCTCTCTCTCTCTCTCTCTCTCTCTCTCTCTCTCTCTCTCTCTCTCTCTCTCTCTCTCTCTCTCTCTCTCTCTCTCTCTAGTTAACGCGTCGTAAACGTCGCGTCCCCCCGGCCGGAGCGCGCCCTCGTCCTCCTTCGCTTCCCCTCCCGGAAGTGCAGCGTCTGGACAAAGCCTTTCTCCGGAGCGTCTGAGTGCATCCGCGCCGCATAACGAGACGCGCCAACGTGACCATTGCTGTCGGCATGATTCAAGTCCGTACACGGGAGCACGTCTTGAATACTTCTTGCTCTCTTACGTGGCTAAAGCCTAAGTCGATGCGCTCCCTCTAGCTGTTTCCCCGTTCCTCTGAAACCGCCTCCACTGAAGGTGTGTGTTTGGACAAAGATCACTTTGACTCTCCCTCACTTTGACTAGATAGATGGTACCCGGAGACCTGGGAAAGCGATAGGATAGAATCGGATAGGGATAGGATAATCCCCGGACACAGTCGCCTTTACGAGAACTGGCCTATTGAAGGGAGTCGATGTGATTGACTTCACTTACCCTGCAGAAGCCTGGGGACGTAGGGCTCGATCCCTGCGTCATCGCGGTGGCATCGCACGCCGTTGTTCACAGCCACAGTGAAGGCACGGTGTTCTGGCTGACGTGGGACCACCAGCGTCGAGGAAACGGGGATTTGGCGTGGAGGCGTCTGCCTTTGAGACCCATCGGGAGACCGGGCGAGGGTCTCACCCCGGGTCACTGGGCGCTGTGGGGATGGTGGAACGTTGCCGTGGATGGTGGAACATTGCTGTCGGATTTCGAAACAAACAGAGGGATTTTTACGACCTCTGTTTTCCCGCCCCCGTTCCCTCTTGGTCTCCGATGTGTTTCCCAGAGTGAAACGCCTAGGGCTGGCAAAAACATCTCTCGTAGTAAGTTATTATTTCAACATTTGCAATTCGTAAAAGCGGGATGTTTACGTGTAAGAAAAAAAACAACCCGATCGATTCCGAGCAGACTTTGCTTTAACTCTAAACGAGGGCCCGTTAGTACGCGGCCTCTAACGAGGCGCCCGACCCTTTACACAACTCGTCCTGTGATGTCATCACCCCGCGCCTCCGTTTACCCGTGATGCAAGAGGGTGCAAGATTGTAGCCTCCAGAGGAGCCTCTGCTGTGCGGCCCTGGGTTGGAGCAGTGTGTTTCTCACCGTAAGGACTGCACCGGGCTGTCACAGGATTCGTCCGGACTGGCCCTGACCGCGTGCATCTGATTGGTTGCTCCAGCTAGCGCGTTGCCAAGGCGCCCAGGCCTTCACGTATGCTTTGATAAGCAATCGATTTGTCTTTTATCCGTTTTCCATCTCGCTTCTTTCTCGCCGCGCCGCACGATGTACGAATGATAGGACGTGCGAGAGGGGGGGGAGGGAGAGAGAGAGAGAGAGAGAGAGAGAGAGAGAGAGAGAGATGTGGGTGGGTTGGGGTGGAGCATTACAGAGTGCCAAATGTAATCTCTCATTTTCCCTCTTTCAGCTGGAATCCTCACAGGTGTCTGGCAGCTGGCCGCTGCTGGTCCATTCATGAGTGGCTAATGGCGCTTACGACCGGACCTGCTGCCTGCCTCATGCCCCCCCCTCTTTCAAAACCCCCAGCTACCGCTAGGCCACTCACACCCCAACGCTATGCTAGCCATCCCACACCCTAGCGGGTCCACTAGCTGGCCATCCCGTGCAGGCTCCCCCGTCAGCTCAGGAGGATGTCGTGCAAGGAGACACGAGGCCATCTCCGAACCTCACTGCTCCCGTGTAGCTCGTTATAGTTCCTAATGTCCACCCTCCCTCCCTCCCTCCCTCCCTTCCTCAAAGCCCCCCCCCCCCCCCCACTCCTCGGACTATCCTCTCAATATAGGATCCCCCCTCCCCGAGCGTGGAGTGGCCATCCAATGAACACACGAGCGTGACCAGGGACATTGGACAGATGAGACCACCGCACCACACACACACACACACACACACACACACACACACACACACACACACACACACACACACACACACACCACAGATCCCTCTAGCTGCCCCCAGCCGGGGCCTGACTGGGACCTCCTCCGTAGCAAGTAGCAGCAGCAGACATAAAAATGGGTTGCCCTCCTCAGAGGGGAGTACGGACAACTGGTCCAAATTCAAAGGGCACACACACACACACACACACACACGCGGAGACGAGAAGCCGAGCTCCGAGCGGCGGGGGACGGTGGCGGATCTTTCGAGTGCAGTTGTCGTGGTTTCCGTCGGGTCCTCTCGAGACCAGGAGGGGGAGGGGTTTCGCCGTGGTTACGGCGCCGCGTTTGTGTCGGGGCCGGGACGTTTTCCCCTGTCAAAAAGTGGGGACTTTGTTCCTCCGGCGACTTGGCAGTCGGCCGTGGGCGCGCTCGTCACGGACGGCGGCGGACTGAACGGGGGGGCTCTCGGAGACCCCCCTCCCCCCGGCGGCCGGCGTGTCAAGGTCAGCCGGAGACACTTTTTGTTTGTGCTTTGAATGAGCGAGCCAGACGAGTCCGCCGGCATGGGAACAACGCCTTCGTCTAATGGCGATAGCGTCGCTATGGAGTGTGTGGCGGGCTTCAGCAGAGGCACTCGACCTTGGCTATTGAGGCGGACCGTCCGAAGGAGGGCCGGGGGAGGCTCGTGTTCGAAAAAGCGGAGGACGGTTTCCATGTGGGAGCGACGGGCATGGCGTCAAAGATGGCCGAGCGCTGGGTTTTTTAATTCAGACACAGGGGCGTTAGTGGAATGGCATTATGAATGGGGGAGTGGACCGGTAGGTGACGTCCA
>JAPMUY010000674.1:90000-92500 GCA_026901105.3 Galaxias olidus | reverse complement strand
TGGCTCCCGCCCGCAGCTCAGCATTAGGCCTGCAATCGGGTGGGGGGGGGGGGGGGGGGGGGGGGTTGGGGGGTCGGGGGGCTATCAGAACCGTGGCCAGCCGGGAGCCGATGCATGTGTCACCCACACAGCCTTTCAGACGGGGGGGCTTGTTGGAGGTAATCCTACACAACCGAGCCCCAAAGCTCTGCCTCATATCCACGCGCTGAGAGATGAAGCTGGCTCTAATAACATGGATTACCTTATCGCAGGCCCGGGAAGGGCTGGAGCTGTCGCGCCCGCTTGTCCGTTCGAACGCTCCGCTGGCAAACTCCGTCAAAGTCACGACACGTTTGTTTTCCTCCATTCCGACCGACGCTTCGGGAGCAGTGACTCGGCGTGGCCTCAGATGCGTCGGCCATCTTTGTTTGTGCGCGTTATGTGAAAGAGGTGCTTGGTGGGACGTCAGCTCGGCTTGGGGAGGGGGCGGGGGGGTTCTGGAGGCCGGCGGCTCCACGCAGCGTATATGGGTGACTATGGATACATATGGCTCTATGTAGTGTTTATCAGGGTGACTATACATATGGCTCTATGTAGTGTTTATCAGGGTGACTATGGATACATATGGCTCTATGTAGTGTTTATCAGGGTGACTATACATATGGCTCTATGTAGTGTTTATCAGGGTGACTATGGATACATATGGCTCTATGTAGTGTTTATCAGGGTGACTATACATATGGCTCTATGTAGTGTTTATCAGGGTGACTATGGATACATATGGCTCTATGTAGTGTTTATCAGGGTGATATACATATGGCTCTATGTAGTGTTTATCAGGGTGACTATGGATACATATGGCTCTATGTAGTGTTTATCAGGGTGACTATACATATGGCTCTATGTAGTGTTTATCAGGGTGACTATGGATACATATGGCTCCATGTAGTGTTTATCAGGGTGACTATACATATGGCTCTATGTAGTGTTTATCAGGGTGACTATGGATACGTATGGCTCTATGTAGTGTTTATCAGGGTGACTATGGATACGTATGGCTCTATGTAGTGTTTATCAGGGTGACCATGGATACGTATGGCTCTGACCCTCCTTTACTTTCGTATCTCTCATCCCTCCGTTCCTGTCGATTGCCCGCTGCACCCTCACGTCCCTCGTAAACCTTCTCGTCTCGACCCCCCCCCCCCCCTCTCTTCGTCCTCTCACGTCTTCCTCTCTACCAAATACCCTCGCCACATGGTGGCTCAACTGCCTGCTAGGCGTGCAACCACCCTTACAGCACGTGCACAGTTACGCTGTTCAAACCTGCCCCCTGTCGCCTGGAGGATGTGTGCGAGTGTGTGTGTGTGTGCTCGCGTTTATATCAGTCTGTGTGTTTTTAATAGTTTTGCTTTTTTTTATTAAGTTCTCTATTTGTGTGTGTGTGTGTGTGTGTGTGTGTGTGTGTGTGCGCGCGCTCACATTTATATTAGTCTGTCTCTGTGTGTACAACATGAGTTTATCGAGTGTGTGTGTGTGTGTGTGTGTGTGTGTAGTACCTCTGTTAAACACACTCTCTGTTGTCTTGGCTGACAGCCGTCATGGTTCTCCACAGGCCTGTCTACGACGCACCAGGAAATCACAGCCACCACAGATGAATAAACGGCTGACTTTTAGCACCTAATATATAATAAACGCCAGCAGACACACACACACACACACACACACACACACACGCTCGCTGAGGAATACGGCGGCACTTTGAGCAGAGACAATAGCAGTGTACTTCATCAAAGACTGTCAGGCAGATTATGCATTAGGCTGTGGGCGTCCTCCCCTTCACTCTGCCTGCTTCATATCTCCCCCCGAGCCGCGGAATAATTCAATTTGTGTGTGTGTGTTTTTGTGTGTGTGTGTATTTGTTTGTGTGTGAGTGTGTGTGTCTATTTACTCATGTGAGTCATACTTTTTTGGAATAAATACGTGGTGTATTGTATGGAGAGTGTTTAATATGTTTAATGGTGTGTATGGGGCATTAATCTGTATGCATGCTATTATGCTATACTGTTTGGCTCCGGGACTTTAAGTTTTCACACAAGCACCTACGAACACACACGGGAACGCACACACTCACGCAAATACATACACGCACGCACACAACCCACACCCACACGCCCGTGTTCATCCAGATGTGTGTGTATGCTGCGTATTGGTCCTGTCCAGTAACATGGTGTCTGTCTGTCTGTCTGGACGTGTGTCCGTCTGTCTGTCCGTCAGGTGGTCTACAAGAACAACGACTTCAAGCTGGAGCTGTCGCGGCTGGCCATCGAGCGCGACCCCAAGATCAGCCTGAACGGCGACCTGGTGTTCCGCTGCGAGGACGTGGCCGCCCTCGACCCCGTGACCTTCGAGACGCCCGACGCCTACGTCTCGCTGCCCAAGTGGAACGCCAAGAAGACGGGCTCCATCTCCTTCGACTTCCGCACCACGGAGCCCAGCGGCCTGCTCCTCTTCAGCCACGGCA
>JAPMUY010000674.1:32500-85000 GCA_026901105.3 Galaxias olidus | reverse complement strand
CACGCGCACGCGCACGCGCACGCACACACACACACACACACACACACACACACACACACACACACACACACACACACACACACACACACCCACACATGCACACACACACACACACACACACACACACACACAGACACACACAGACACATGCACGTATCCGTCTAGCAAAACAAGCATCTTGGCTAGCATTACTCAACGTCAATCCATAGTTCCGCAATACCCAAATGAATCAGCTATTACATATAATAGTGCAATGTTAATTGTATGTGGTCTCGTCCAATATGTGACACTAGAGGAACTCAACAAAAATCTGACTGATATTAGCCGCTCGCTGAAGTATAATTCATTCAAAGTTGTTTAAAAATCCATTAGAGGATCGGTAGGGAACCCTCAATGTCTCCCTCAGTTTTCCCATAATCTTAATCCCCGTTAAGATAATTACAGTCCTGATTAGGCACGTCGTGTAATGAGGCATGTATCGCCTCCACGATATCTATTACTTATCGGTAATGATAATCCAATAATCAATACTCTGATTAAACCCATTGAAGAGGGGGCGTTGCCTGAGTCACGACAACACTTGGGTGTTAATGTGTATCGACTCATATTCAACGGGAGCACCCTCCTGCATGCACAATGGGTAGGGTGCTCCTTCCACGTGGGGCAGCTCTACCTTAGCCTATCAAGCCCACTGTAGATTTACACAAACGCCTTTTCTGCCTGGGTGTACATTTATTATTTCGTCCATATCCATGCAGCACGTGAAGAGCAGGCTGTCCAGTAGCGTTCTGATGGCGGTGAGCCCGGTCCCTGGCTGTTTGTGTCCACTATTCTGTTGCGGTTGACAGCTCGAGACCACACCCCAGTCACTGAGCCACGTGCGGACGCACCCCTCCGCCACCAGAGGGCGGGAGAACTCCCCCCCCCCCCCCCAAAAAAAAAGCTCTCCAAAGCTACAGCTACAAGCAGTGAGCCGCGGACAAAGGAACCACTGCTTTTGGGCTCTGAGTCGGCCCACGTGCCGCGGTGAGGAGGTCTGCGTCGGTCGTGCGCGGTGGCTGGGGCGTGCAGATCCCCCCTTTCCCGGTGGCGAGGGTCTTTCTTTGCTCAAAAGACCACAGTTGGCAAGCAGACTCGTAACGCTATTCCCTGTGTTTGATTGACTTTATCGTATTTTTGTGCTCTCTGTGGTCTTTTGGGTGTGGGGGGGTGGGGGGTTAGGGAGGAATGGAAAGGGGGGTCCTGGCTCGCTTGCCTGTCCCCGGATGGTGGCCCCCAGAGCTATTCTTGGTTGTCTGCAGAATGTACCTTGAAGGATGTAAAATGTTGTCTCTCTCTCTCTCTCTCTTTGTTTTTCTCTCTCTCTCTCTCCCTCTTTTGACGTGTTCTCACCATCTCGCTCTCTCTCCACCAGATTGTATCAGGATAGACTGTAACCTCAGTAAGTGGTTCTTTGTATTTCTATGACTTCTGTATCTATGTTTGTATTTTGATGACCTCTTTATGTATGTATGTGTGTGTGTGTGTGTGTGTGTGTGTGTGTGTGTGTGTGTGTGTGTGTGTGTGTGTGTGTGTGTGTCTCTCTCGGACAAGCTGGTCCATGTACCCCCACCCCATTATGACCTTTTAGTGACCTCAGACATCCTGTTTCTGTTCTGAATCCTTTTCGTTTCCATCTGTTGATCTCCCTTTAACGGTTCACAAAACATCGTTTTTTTTTTTTCGTTTTGTTTTTCATTTTCGTTCACACGCGCACACACGCGCGACTTCTCACCTCTATTAGATGAGCACAGGGCTGTGTAGGCACTAGCGCCGAGCTAAACTTGACTGCACATGCAGGTGTTCCTCGTTTGCTATTTCTATATATATATAAATATTGCTATATCTATTTATTTCCTGGTGCCAGGCGCCTACACAGCCTATTCAGTGCATCCAATCAGAGGGAGGTGAGCCCCCAAGGGGTGGGGCCTGTTTAGAAAGGCAGACCTAATGTGAGCCCACCGATAACTCACTGTTATTACAACTGACTGATGGAATGACCTCGGTAAGTACAGCCCAGACGGCCAAACGGAGACACCTGTGTGTGTGTGTGTGTGCGTGTGTGCGTGCGTGCGTGCATGTGTGCGTGTGTGCGTGTGGTGTTTGTGTGTGTGTGTGTGTGTGTGTGTGAGTCCATGTACCCATGTATCCCTCTGTCATGAAACCTTAAGATGAGGACTACAAGAATAGGATATGGAGTTACTTTTACAGTATGACTATGGAGCAACGTTCGTGACTGGCGACAGTGAATGCGTATGCATGTAGTGCTTATATAGGAACAGTCTATATAGTTTTGACAGGGGACTCATTGACCATCCCCTTTGAGTAAAGCGGTTATACAGCCAACCGACCACTAGGTGTCAGGCTAACACAGACAATCCTTGCCTCCGTCAAAGTCATGGCCTGATTCCGTTTCCCAGAAACACAGCCCCATCCACTCCCCCACCCTCCTCTTCCTCGTTGGAAAGGGAAACCAAACATCCCTTATTCATATGAAAACAGCTATATTCGTGTATTTCTGAGCGTCGTGGATGCGTTTGTGTCCCGATCCTCGGTGCTTATTGGCGAAACAGCCTCCGCTTCCTATGACTAGCTAATGTGTGCAGGTTAGCATGGCAACGATCTCCCGTTTATGATGAGTGTCATACTAGCTGTAAAATCAACCCCTGGGAAAATGGGGGCGCTCGAGATACGCTCGCACGACAAGCGATGGAGGGCAGGGAATAACATAGCTAGCATCACCTCCGTCCGGCTAGACGCATTTTGTTCAAAGAAAAACTCAGAGGTTTGGATTTCCGTGAAGCCCACACAGGGTAAGGGGGCACGTGTGCAATGCAAAGTGTGTCTAGAGAGCGAGAGAGAGAAGCGACGGATCCTTATGTCCACTAGAGGGCACTGTGGGATTTTACGACAGGGCCGCAAATAGCTCTGGACGCGCTTCCCTTTGGCTCCGTGAAGAGACAGGGAGGACCTTTTGGAATGGGTCGGAGCGACTGCAGCGAGGAGGGAGCGAGAGGGTGTGTCCCTGCGTGGTGTTGTTTGTTTCCTTAGCCCTTCGCTCTTCCTCGGCTTCCATAGGTGCACTGTGAGTTGTGCTGACGAGGCTCTCACAGTCCCAGGTTTGTCGTCTGGTGATAGGAAATGGGTTTTCGGAGGCGTCTGAACACGCTGTGTGTTCGCGTGAGACCTTCGGGACGGTCTGAGTTGTCACGTGGGTTTTGTTCTGAATTGTTTTGCGAGGATGTGGTCTCATTTGAGGAAAATGTTGTCCGACACCTCTCCGGAATCATAAGCAGACGGGGCACGCCTGTCCAGTTCGATGCTTTGCTCAGACAAGTCACGGTGTCCGTCTGACCTATTGCAGCTCCAACGGAAACGGGACGCTTTCCTATACAGCATTTGCCCTTGACACCGTGCAAGTCGGTTGGGGGGGGGGGGTCAACCGTGTTGTGGCGCCCGGCCCTAAATCCCTGTGTCCTGTCCCCCCAGTGCCGTCCCCCTGGGTCTGCGGTGGACCCGGCAGTGCCTTCGTAACTCTCTGAGTCCGGGCCGTTCCCCGGCCGCGCTCGCTGACATTTTCCCGGCCGCTAAGCGGTCGTCGCCATGGCGCCCGTCGGGACGTGATGCACGGTGACATATGGCGGGTGTGCGGCTCTGCCCCGGCCCTTCTGCTAATGTCAAGCCCTATGGCCCGTCCACCTGCCAAGTGTTGTCGCGCTTGCGCACGCACACACACGCACGCACTCACACACACACCAACACACACGCACACACACTCGCATACACACGCCAACGCTGACTCATACATAGCCCTAATGGAGGCAGGCAGCGATTCTCTTCTCTCACACACTCGTGCTGGGCAGGCACACACACACACACACACACACACACACACACATTTAGACAGAATGTTAGAAAAGCGATGCAGAGAGACGAGCCTGGGTAGCTGAGGTATCAGAGACACACAGTGAGTTTGCATAAACACAGAAACACATTCTGTCTTAGCGGTGGCCATATTAGATGTGATGTGGAAATGATACGCCATAGGCTTCACCTTGTTCTGACCCCTGGACACACACACACACACACACACACACACACACGCACACATCCCACAGACATAACTAACAAGCTCCTCCAACGTTTTTGAGTCTGAAGAGGCAGCAGGTCTGTCTGGGTTGGAGTGGGTGATTGACCCTGGAATGATTCATCCCTGGGTTCACCAGCCAGGCACCAGATGGGGCCTGAGACTGGGAGCGAATCACAGGACTGCATCGGAATCCGAAGTGTATCTCTCTGGGCCGTCTCGGGTCCTGTGATCTATACCTTCTGATATGAAGCCAGCCGGGGACGGCTCTGTGTGCGGAGGATCAGGGTCTTGAACTGCAGTACACACTGACTCTGTGTGCGGAGGAGCAGGGCTGTGTACTGCAGAGCGCCGCACTCCACAGTGCTTTCGGAGTAATCCAACGGCTAATGGTTTTATTTCTGAAATGCTTCAGTGGCGTTCCCATTTTTATTCACGTTATGGCAATTTAATGCTCTGGTGGAATATGGGATTTTAATTCAATGTTCTCTCTATTTCCGTAAATACCCGGGGCCAAAGTCAATGCTAGGTGTCGGTTTGAGAAGTGTGTCGTTAGCTGTGTGGCTTCTTGGAGGTGTGCAAGTGTGAACGTGTGCAGTTTCTACTTTTATCCTGTAATTTGTGCAAAACGCAGTGACATCAACAATGTAAAACACAGATTACTTAGCTTTCATTGGATAATTCAATGGGCTGTGAGTAGGCAGATTTGCCTTACATATTACATTTTATATTAACACCGCGGGAGGGAAAATCCAATTTTATAGACTAGGCTCGACTCTCTCGACGCAGTGTTTTATTTGGTGTCTAATAATAAACTATAAACTATGGAGACAAACAGACAAACAGACAGACAGACAGACAGGCAGGCAGGCATGCAGCCAGACAGGCGTGTGTGTGTGTGTGTGTGTGTGTGTGTGTGTGTGTGTGTGTGTGTGTGTGTGTGTGTGTGTGTGTGTGTGTGTGTGTGTGTGCGCGCGCGCGCTTGTACCCTCGTCGAGATTCACCCATCTCCTCTCTCACTTTGCTCTCTGCCTGTGTAAATATGAAATGAACTGAACGCCTCTTTAAATGTTTCAACAGAAATGACCCAGTAAAGTGCTTTGAAGCTTGTTTCAACTTCAAAAGAATATGTAATCAGTGCGCTTCTCCAACCAGCACCCGAATGAGATGAACTTGGGAAATACATTGTATACAGTGTGTGTGTGTGTGTGTGTGTGTGTGTGTGTGTGTGTGTGTGTGTGTGTGCGTGTGTGTGTGTGTGCGCTCTGTGTGTGTGTGTGTGTGTGTGTGTGTGTGTATGTGTGTGTGTGTCCGTCTGCACGGTATGTGTGTGTGTGTGCGTGTGCGTGTGCGTGTGCGTGCACGTGCGTGTGCGCGTGCGTGTGTGTGTGTGTGTGTGTGTGTGTCAGGTCAGGCTTTTTCCGTGTCTGAGGCGTCCCTGGGTTTTCCTATTGAAACCCTTTGTCTCTCTCTGTGAAGCTAATGCTTGTAGGCTGTAAGTAGTTGGGTTTGTTTGTGGTTGAAGCACTGCGGTGCATGGTGCACAACACACACACACACACACACACACACACACACACACACTCACTACCACTAATCAATAGGGCCACCCGGGGCACGCTAAGCAGACATTTTGTGTTCCCAACCTGAACCACATTGAACGCGACACGTTTTCACCAACCACGCGCTTAGAGAAATCACAAGGTCTTGGCGTTGACAGTTGTCAGCCCGAGAACAGCTTCGCAAAAGAAAATGGAGGCATTTTCGCTTTTGTCACTCGCTGTTTTATGACGATTCCCATCCCTTAAAAACTTCCATACGCCGTTTCCTGTTAACCATTTCTTTTGTACGTCGACAGTATCGATTTCACCATGCCTCGCGCGTTCAGGCTGTGCATTCAAGTCCGTCCGGAGGCGAAGGGGCAACGCAGGAGCGTTGGTCTGCGAGGGAGTGGAGGGGTCCACGGGGTGAGGAGAGATATAGAGAGGGTGGCACCGTGCCCTGGCCGTTTCTCTCTCTCCCGTTTAGACCACCCTTCTCTTTGAGTTGCAGCCCCCCCCCCCCCCAGCGCTAGCCTCCATCCCTCCCTCCCTCCCTGCCAGTGTGTACTCGCTCACTGCTCTGTTGACTTTTGGTGAAGGGAGGGGAGGCTTAGAGCGGACCAGAGCGACTGTTTATCTCTGCGCTCTGCGTCCCCCGGGATGAGGTAGGTAAACACTGGGGGGGGGGGGGGGGGGGATGGAGAGATGGATGGTGACTAGGATCAATCTTCACAACACTCCACCAGACTTAGTCGCCTCGGTAGCTGGTGGTGGAGGAACGGGGGCGTCTGTGTGTGCGGGCCCTCTGATGGGAGTCCTAATGGGAGACCCTATGGCCCAGCAGGACAGTCTGGGTCCATACCGCCTCACTCCTAGTCCCCCCCCACCGGGCCCGCTGGGAAACGCGGTCTAGATCAGTAATCAGCGAATCCAGCACAACCTCTTCCAGGAAATCAGACAGTGAGAGAGATTGCGAGTTGGAAATAGAATGAGAGAAAGAGGGGGGTGGGGGAGGGGGTGGCGGCTGGAGAGGGACATCGAAGGAGACAAGCAAGTGAAAGGGAGAGGCGTGCGTCGGCAGCGAGAGGGGAAAAAAGAGGGCGAGGGAAAGAAGAGAAGGGGCAGACGGAGGTCTGGAATGAGACGCGGCGCGAAAGACGGAGCGAGTGCAATTTGCAATTCATTTCTCACCTCATTTCTCAGCCATTTAAATCAATCTGTCTCCCGGTCGACATCTCTGCCGAGGTGGTCCCTCCTTACTAAACACCCCCCCCCCCACACACACACACACGCGCCCCACCACGCTTCCCCGCTCGCCCGCCGGGCCTGGCAGAGTGAGGTGATATCGACAGCGGTTTATCTCATCATGTATGCTAACCGCCGCCACACACACCTCACCGAGAGAGGGCCCAGATAACGACATCTGCACACGCACACACACACACGCCCACGCACGCACACACACACGCAGTCACACGCGAGGCCATATCTCTGTAATTGGCGCAGGGGGTCAGAGCGCCAGGCGTAGATAATCATGGCCGCCAGTCTCACTCTTGTGTGGCCCCCCTCCTGTCCCCCCCCCCCTCGCCCTCCGATGCGGCAAATCAGCCCGTGTTTTGGGAGCCGGGCTGCGGGGGTTTGTTTTTTCTGCTAGGGCGGCAGGATGCGACAGTGTCCTCGACTGACTGCCGTACCAGAGCCCCCTGGGGAGAAACACACACACACACACACACACACACACACACAGAGAGAGACACACACACACACAGAGACACACACACACACAGAGAGAGACACACACACACACAGAGACACACACAGACACACACAGAGACACACACACACACACACACACACACACACACACAGAGAGAGACACACACACACACGCACACACACACACACACACAGAGAGACACACACACACACACACAGACTAGGATAGGGGAGTGAGGAGAGGGCGATAGACATGGATAGAGAGATAACAATATGGAAGATTGACAAGCCAGCCAATGGGGTTAAAGGGTGCAGAGCCACAGAGACATAGGCGGGACTGGAGACTGGAGAATAAATGATGAAGCAAACGATGAGGAAGATGGAGGAAGAGGAAGACCGAGAGGGAGGAAGAGGCAGAGAGAAAGAGGGGGCCGGCTGAGAGAGAGGGGAGTTACAGACAAAGATAGAGACAAAGAGAGAGAGAGAGAGAGAGAGAGAGAGAGAGAGAGAGAGAGAGAGAGAGACAAAGACAGAGAGAGAGAGACAAAGACAGAGAGAGAGACAGAGAGACATAGAGAGAGAGTCATTGAGAGAGAGAGAGGATCCAGCCTTCTCAGTGTCTTATCGGTCTAATCAGTAATCATCACGTCTTCCATCTCACTGCAGCGGTGCGTCGTTTAGCCGGCTCGCGGCACACACACACACACACACACACACACACACACAGAAACACGCACACTTTGTTAGCTCTTGGGAGATTGGATGGTGCTGGTGTGAAGATAGTGTACAGGATATTATTGGAGGAAGTGACAAGTGCTCTCCGCGTCCACAGGGTAAGCCGGCGGTGTTCCGGAGGGGCGCGCCCCGCTGTCTGAGACAGCCACCCCACTGTGGAAGCCCTCGGACTGACCCCCTGTGGTGAGGCGGTGGCCATGGAGCCCTGTGAGACCGTGCGGCCTCCTGCCTCCACACGGGGGGGGGAGTCTCCCAACAGCTCCCTGTGTTAAGTGTCGTAACACACGGCGGCGTGAAAACCCAACGCGCCACTCCCCCCTCCCATTCTCCTCCTTCAGCAGGCAGAACACCGCGTAAACATTCAGCGAAACACACGCACGCACACACACACACACACGCGTATCTTAAGCCTAGCACTCGGCAGCGTGCGATATTCCCGGCTGCCTTGGCAAGCAGAAGAAGCCTTCGCGGGACTCATTTTGAGCGGAGACAGTTCCCAATCTGAAAGTCAATGAGGGAGGTTAAGGCTGTTAGTGGGCATGAATCATGAACAGGCACCCTGGGGCCCTTTAAATAAGGCTGCATATTTGCATAGCCCTTACAGTACCTCTACCAATTCAATTTGAGACCCACCCACGAATCGGTCGCGGAGTCGGTAAGCCGGTCGCGGAGGGAAAAGCGGCGCGGTGGCTGGCGACGCCTGCGGGGAGTTTTCCGGAAGACGCGGTGGGCCGCGCGCGTGTTAGAACCTCGCCAAGGGAGAACACAGTCGTCCCAGGAACGCGTTACGGTGCCCTTGAACCGTGATACCGCGGGCGTGTGCCATAAAGCCATAATCAAATGTTCCCTTATGCAGCCGTCTCATCCCGCGCCGCGTCGTGCGTTTTGGAATCGTTTCGGGAGCAGAACAGTCCAAATAAATGTCACTCGTTCTTCCAGGCGCGCTGCTTTACGGCGTGGCTGTTCTGGGCCTGAACTCGCGCAGGTTGCTGGCTCCCGTAGACTTTTGTGTCGGTCGTCTCGTGCCACTTGGTAAACGGACCCAACCCAGGGGCGAAACGGAAGTATTTTCCTAACACACCGCCCTTCTTGCACATCGGACGTTGCGAGATTGATTTTAAATCGACAAACTTTGATAGCGGGTGGCCTACAATTGACGCACCGAAATCATTTTGCACCGCTGAAGGAACTTGGCGGCACTGCTTTTACACTCGAACAGTTTAGTCTTGGCACTGATTGAAAGTGGAAACGGCTGATGAATTAGCCGTGTCTGACTCCTGTACACATTACGCTCCTCGAGCAGAGAGCCATTACCGCATGGCTTTACGACGCTGGGGAACCACAATGGGCCTGGATGTGGCTGTGGCTTGAAGGTTAAGTGCCGGACTCCGCCAGCAGGGGGGCCGTGACTCCGCCCCCCCCCCCTCCCCCCCTTACTGGCTTTTGTAACGGCCGTGCGGTCAGCCGCGTTAGCCTCCGTGTGGCTAGCCGCGTTAGCCTCCCTCTGGTGCACGGCGTCAGTGTGCCAGCTGGCCAGGCCCTGCCGCCCGGACAGGGAGGGAGTCATGGAGTGTGAAGGTTCTGCGGGGCAAACAGCCATTAACCCCCCCCGCCCCCCGACAACACGGACGCTGACCGCCGCCTCGTCCGCGCCGCGGCTCGGCTTGTGACCGCGCGCCCGCGTGTGTGTGCCAGCTTTTGATGCATCGGCTGGGTGTGTGTGTGTGTGTGTGTGTGTGTGTCTGCGTGTGTGTCTGCGTGTGTGTGTGTGTGTGTGCGCTTTGATTAATACTGGCACTTGTGTTTGTGTGTGCGACTCTTCAATTGTGGTTCATAAGGGGATTGTGTGCGTGGTGCACAACACACACACACACACACACACTCACTCACACAGAATGCATGTCCCTATTTATGTGCCTTGTTCCCGTTGTACATGCCAGTCCAATATGCTCCGTGACCCTGACGCCCGTATGGTGTGACAGTGATAGCTGGCCCGTCTCTTCCTCCCCATTGCCCGTGCCTGTTGACATGACCCCCCCCCGTTGGCTGGTGCCGTGCCATCCTGTAACACCCCATCTGCTCCGCGGGCAGGGCTGGCACCGCAGAGCCCCTGGTGGTAGGAACACGCAGAGCGGGCACCAGAGGACGTGGCCGAGGCCTAGGACTTCCATGGGCCGGCGGTGTCGTGGCGACCCGTTCGAGAGGGGGGGGGGGGGGGGGGGGGGGGGGGGCCATAATGGCGCGGACCCGAAGGAGAGAAGAACGAGCCGTTAGCCTGGACAGGTCTGTGTGGACGTGGAGAGTGTGCGTGGGAAAGGTCGGGGCGGAGAGGTGACCCACGCACTCTGAGGGTCTCTGTCGCCGGAGGAGAGCGAGGAGCACACCGGCGTGCGTCGGGGGTCACCGGAGCCGCCCGCGTCAGCCGCGTGTTTTGGCGGAGCGGGACGCCGTAAACGAGCGTGACGAGCCAGGCGGATGTGACTGTGTGCTGAGAGGAGGAGGAGGAGGAGGAGGAGGAGGAGGAGGAGGAGGGGGGGGTGCCAGGTAGAACAGATGGCAGCGCAGAGCGGGGACTGGGGAGCGGGAACAGCCGGGTTGGCTTCACGCTCCGCTCCCCTCCACACACACACACACACACACACACACACACACACACACGCACACACACACCCACACACATGATTTGATTAGCCTCCTGAACATTACACACACACACACACGCGTTTGATCAGTGCAGCCCTCCTAAACATTCCACACATACAGCGGGCACAAAGAACCACTCTGCTCCCAGGGACCCCCAACTGTGTTCCACGCAGTGTACTCCCACATGTGAGTACTCCCGCGGCCACCAACACACACACACACACTCTCCCTGAGGAGATGCAGTGCCATGTCCCGGGTGTGTGTGTGGGGGGGGGGGGGGGGGGCTTGCTGATTCGGCAGCTCTGACTCACTGGTTGTCAGGGACGACATAACCTGAGTTCTGAATAAAACATTCAGCAAGTCTCCGACACACACACACACAAACCCACACACACACACACACACACACACAGGCATACCTTCAGCCACTGTTAAAAATGTGCTGCATACATTTACACACACACACACACACGCACACACACACACGCACGCACACACACACACACACACACACAGCCCCGGTGCGCACACACACGGTGCAATATAGACCAATTAGGCGAGCCGAGGACAGCCCGAGCCAGTTGTGGGCATAACGAGTTCAGACAGGGGGCCTGAAACAGGGGCCCTGTGGGCCACAGTCTGGAAGGTTTGCCAGGAGAGCATCGTCATACACACACACACACACACACAGACTGGCAGGCAGGCATGAATACAGACAGGTCGACACACGCGCACACACACACACACACACGCACAGAGGCTCACACGCACAGAGGCACAATCCCACACACTTACAGACACACACATGTACACACAAGACGTTATAATGTGGCTTAGGCATTATGGGCTACACACGGAGTATTACTGCACATCTCCACACCGCCCACTGACATACTGTTGCCCATAGCTGAAGCCACTTTACTGAAGTGTAGTTGACAGCCCTGTCTCTGTTTGCCTTTTAACCCCAGTCAGCCTTATACTCTGTGTGTTTGTGTGTGTATGTGTGTGTGTGTGTGTGTGTTTGTGTGTGTGTGTGTGTGTGTATGCTTCCAGGTGGTGATTGAGTGACTTTCCCAATGCTCCTCTTTCCCGGATCATACAAGTGCTCCTCTAACCTTGGTCTACACCCGTGGATAAGTGTGTGTGTGTGTGTGTGTGCGTGCGTGTGTATCCTTTTAGTGGGAAAGTGTGAAGGGCACTGAGAATCGGTGTTATTGCAGTGTAAGTCTCTCAATTATGGCTGGGACTCTGTAGAGAAAAGCATCCATGTGTCCATGTGTGTGTGGGGTGTGTACACACGGGTGTGTGTTTCTGTGGTGTCTTTACGTTTTGGTGCGTTTGTGTGTTCAGCACTCTGATCCCAGATGGAAACGTTACACGCGTCTGCCTAGGGCCGCTTACAACGCAAATACAATGTTTGTTCCAATTCCGCACACACTCTTGCACACAGATTCTGTGCTCGCGCAAACACACGCGCACACACACACACACACTCACGCTCCCGGTAAATATAAACACACTGGTTCCTCTTTGCTTTGATCACTCCATCTGTCCACGGCGGCAGGCTGGAACTTATTTGAAGTGTTTCTTCAAATTCCCATCTGAGCAGTCTCTCTCTCTCTCTCTCTCTCTCTCTCTCTCGCTCTCTCTCTCTCTCTCTCTCTCTCTCTGTCTCTCTTTCTCTCTCTCTCTCTCTCGCTCTGTCTCTCATTCGTTTTTCTCTCTCCTTCATGTTGTATTCCACACAGTGCCCTGGCTTGTAGGAGACACCCCCGGTCAGAATATTCCCCCTATCCTACATCCGAATCCATACCTGTCATCTGGAAGCTACACTCGTCCATCCTCCTCGTCCCGTCGTTATCGCTCTCTCTCTCTTCCTCTTTCATTTCCCCCCCTCGTTTCATCCCTCCTGGAAAGGCACCGGGTGACTGTCGCCTCCCCTCCACCATCTGAAAGAGGCTGCCGAACTGTGAACGAGGGACGAGGGGAGGAGAGAGAGCGAGGAGGAGGGGAGGGGGGGGCGGACACACGCACACACACGTCTGAAAACTCATTTTAATTAGGCCGCCGGTCAGACCGCGGCCTTCCCCTGGCGATCCCGTGTGACTTCACAGCGCGACCTTTGACCTCCCCGAAGTCCAGTCCTCCCCTAGTAATTACGGCCTCTTCCAGGGAACTCCACGCGGCCAGTCTCTGGCAAACGGCTGCGGAGACTTTTGGAAGGGTTCTCTCCATTTGAAAAAAAAAGCATTTTATTTTCCTCCGGCTTCTCAGGAGGGGTCGATCTTAGACCCGGGCCCGTCGGAACGCGGTCCCGGGGGACTGAGATGGCGCCAAGGAACGCCAAAGGGAAAGGGAGTCCTCACCTCTGTCCAGTCGAGCGGACAGGACGGTCGCGCGGAGACGGAGGGTGTTTTCCGAGCGTTCCGTGACGTTGCGTGTTCGATCGCTCGCTCCTGATCGATATGCTCCTGTTAACGTAATGAGAGAACACAGCCCCCCCCCCTCTCCATGGTAGTCACAGTGTCTGCAGTCACAGTAATAGAACACAGCCCTCTCTCTCCATGGTAGTCACAGTGTCTGCAGTCACAGTAATAGAACACAGCCCTCTCTCTCCATGGTAGTCACAGTGTCTGGAGTCACAGTAATAGAACACAGCCCTCTCTCTCCATGATAGTCACAGTGTCTGCAGTCACAGTAATAGAACACAGCCCTCTCTCTCCATGGTAGTCACAGTGTCTGGAGTCACAGTAATAGAACACAGCCCTCTCTCTCCATGGTAGTCACAGTGTCTGCAGTCACAGTAATAGAGAGAACACAGTCCCCTCCCCCCTCTCTCTCCATGGTAGTCACAATAATAGAGAGAATACAGCCCCCCCCCTCTCCATGGTAGTCACAGTAATAGAGAGAAAACCGCCCCCCCCCCTCTCCCCATGGTAGTCAGTCCCCCAGGCGGAGGTCTCCATGGTCTCCCCCCCGCCCCCCCGGGTTGATGGATGGGTGACGCGGCACCGCCCTCTTGGCTGACCCCACTGGAGGGGGACGCAGGCGCTGGGCCGGGCCGCGTGGTGGCGGCGTGGCGGCCCGGCGGCCCGAGTGCCTAGGCCAGGCCATCAGCCACGCTCTGCAATGGGACCGGGATTACTAGAGAGAGAGAGAGAGAGAGAGGAGAGAGAGAGAGAGAGAGAGAGAGAGAGAGAGAGAGAGGAGATATACAGAGAGAGAGAGAGGAGAGAGAGAGAGAGAGACACAGAGAGAGAGAGACAGAGAAAGAGAGAAACAGAGAGAGAGAAACAGAAAGAGAGAAACAGAGAGAGAGAAACAGAGAGACAGAGAGAGAGAGAGAGACAGAGAGAGATGGAAACAGAGAGAGAGAGAGAGAGACGTCCCTCAGCCACACCGTCCCCCCTCTGAGTGCTGTGGAGCCGTGGAGCAGCAGTCTATTGTGGTAATTGCCTTGTCAGTGACGTTCCTGATTGGTCTAGCCTGCAGGATCCCGGTGGCTGCTGGGAGCAGGAGGTCTCTCCGGCGTGGCGCCTGATGACAAGCCGCCCACCGCTGACTGATTGGGTCTCGTTGATTCAGCTGGCGCCCGGCGGGCGGGGCCGCGTCGCGTCGTAGCGTCGCGCCGCCGCTAATTGTTTCCGCAGCCTCCGAAAAGCATCACGCGTCGCGCAGATGTCGCCCCCCTCGCCGACCGCGCGCCGGGTGGGGGGGACCAGAGAAATCTGCCCGGTAACGATGGCCTGGTGTGTGCACGTGGCCCGCTACTACAGCGACCATGCTCTGTGACCTGTGGAGGAGGGGGGGGGTCGTCGGAGATTGAAGCGTCACCCGTCGCGGCATCTCTCTCTGATAAGCGCGGCGCGGAGGGGCAACGTGCCGCGGTGACGCCCCCCCCCCCCCCTCTTTGTCCTCCCCTAGTCGTTGCCATGGAAACCGGCGTGCCCTCTCCGGCAGGGCAGGGCAGCACAGCGGGACTGTTTAACCCTTCGGCTGCCGGCGGTGCCCGTCTGTTCAGAGGACGCGGTGTGTCTACTCTTTACAGGGTCAGCTGGGGGACGATGGCACGGCCACCGGAAGACCCGCTTTGGTCAGCTTTGGTCAGCCTGGGTCAGCTTTGGTTAGAGAGCACGGCTGGTCTGGTAAGGGGACCTTTGTCACGCCTCTGGGTGTTTGTCTGGAGCACAGCGTCTCACAATGCCCTCCCCTCTCCCCTGCCTCTCTCCTCCAGGCCCCAGAGCGTGGAGGGTTTAGCAGGCCCCAGCATGCCTCAGTGCTGCTGACCCACAGCGGTTGCCCTGTGGGTGGGGGGGTTCCTCCTTTTCTCTCTGTGGACCGCTGGGCCTGGGGGATGAGCTCGTACATCATCGCACGCCACCCTCCCTGCTCCACTCTCACTTCTCTTTCTCTAGCGTTTTGTATTCTCTCTGTATTGCTTTCTCTCTTTTTTTCATCTCCACTTCATCTTTCTCCCCCCCCCCCCCCCCCTTCGCCAAGCGTCGAGACAAGCACCCGACACACAACACACACCCAACCCACGCAAGCACGCACACACGCCCAACACAACACACACACACACACACACACACACACACACACACACACACACACACACACACACACACACACACACACACACACACACGCACACAAAGCGTTTGACCTTTGTTTCTCTATCTATCGGCTCCTTTTCATTTTCTGCCCCTGCAGCTGTGTTGTGTCTCCTGTTTACTGCACACAGCGTTGATTAAAAGTCTCTCTATCCAATTTCCATGTGGCTGGAGACAAAAAGAAGCAGAAGAGAAAGGGAACGGCGGTAAATGGAAAAATCATTATCCAGAGTGTAGCGCGCGCGTGCGTGTGTGTGTGTGTGTGTGTGTGTGTGTGTGTGTGTGTGCGCGTGCGCGCGTGTGTGTGTGTGCGTGTGCGTGCGCGCGTGGACTCTTACCTCGGAGCTATATCATTTTACACACAACCGGAGGGGGGTGAAGCATATATTGCACCTGGCAGCGCTGCATTTTGTGCTGAGGAGGAGGAGGCGGAGGAGGAGGAGGAGGTGGGCGGGGATGGAGGGATGGAGGGATGGAGAGATGTGCCGGGAGGGTGGAAGCCGCCACCCACCAGCCTGAAGCCCTGGTGCCGGCCGCGTGGAGGGACGGTTCTTAGCGCCTGGTCCTCCGCACGGTCACCCCTTACACAGCGGTTCACACCCTGGGGTCCTCCACAGTGGGTGATGAAGGTCTTCCCTCAGCTAGGCGTAGGAGCCTGCTGCTCTCTCCTCCGCCTCAGGGCTTTACCTGCTGGTTTTCCAAACCCCCCCAAACCCCCGTCTCGTTCCGGGTTTCGTTCGCCCTCCTCCTGCTCCCCTAAACCCCCGCGTGTGCCTGTCTATGGGTGCCCGGTGTTTGGTGTGGTCTCTCAGCCCCCCCGCCGCTCATCCACCCACAGACTGAGCATCTCCAGCCTGCATCAGAGCCCAGATTTTGGTCACACACACACACACACACACACACACACACACACACACGGGGCTGCAATTAGACCATCAATGGCCAACAATAAATATCCCGTCGCCAGGATCGAATGCAAACAGGACTCTAATAAGAATAAGAATTGCTCCTTCTTCTCTCTCTCTCTCTCTCTTTCTCTCTCTCTCTCTCTCTCTCTCTCTCTCTCTCTCTCTCTCTCTCTCTCTCTCTCTCTCTCTCTCTCTCTCTCTCTCTCTCTCTCTCTCTCTCTCTCTCTCTCTCTCTCTCTCTGTCACTCTCACTCTATCTCTCTCCTCACCGTATGCCGCAGCGTCACACTGTGCCTGGTGGCCGAGGCGAGACAGCAGACGGAGCAGGGAGAGGAGAAGACGGGGGGGGGGGGGGGGTAAAACGATGGCTTGGTGTGTGCATGTGACCTGCTACTACAGAGACCATGTTCTGTGACCTGTGGAGGAGGAGGGGACGGGGGACGGGGGACGGGGGACGGGGTTGAAAGGGAAGAAAAGGAGCAATTAGGACGCTGTTTGAATGCCATCTCCCCTTCGTCCAACACACAAACACACACACACAGACACACACACAGAAACACACTCACACACACACACACACACACACACACACACACACACCGAGTGCCTCGCTCCAGCTAATGAACAGGCGTTTCCACGGAGGCAGTGTTGTCCCTGCGTGCTGGGGGGCCACGGCTTGCTTCTCCGACTGTCCTCTGTGGCTCGCCTACGCTCCAACGTTTGCCTGTCACAAACGTGCAGGAGGTCCTGGTCACCTTCCCCGTCTGCCACGATGTGTGTGTGTGTGTGTGTGTGTGTGTGTGTGAGGACAAAACAACAGTCTGCCATGATGTGTGTGTGTGTGTGTTTGTGTGTGTGTGTGAGGACAAAAAAACAGTCTGCTATGATGTGTGTGTGTGTGTGTGTGTGTGTGTGTGTGTGTGTGTGTGTGTGTGTGTGTGAGGACAGAAAAACAGTCTGCCATGATGTGTGTGTGTGTGTGTGTGTGTGTGAGGACAAAACAACAGTCTGCCATGTTGTGTGTGTGTGAGGACAAAAAACAGATAGTGAGATTATAGTATGTTGGGATGGGTATGCATGTGTATGTGTTTGAGTGTGAACGCAGGTTGTCTCCGCTAGCGCTGTCTCCAGGGTGGGCTGTGTGTGTGTGTGTGTGTGTGTGTGTGTGTGTGTGTGTGTGTCCCTCCCTCCCTCCTGGGCGGCTGGGTGACCTGTCTCCAGGGCGGGGTGTGTGTGTGTGTGTGTGTGTGTGTGTGTGTGTGTGTGTGTGTGTGTGTGCGTGTGTGTGTGTGTGTGTGTGGGTGTGTGTGTGTGTGTGTGTATCCCTCCTCCCTCCTGGGCGGCTGGGTGACCTGGGCTATGTGTGTGTGTGTGTGTGTGTGTGTGTGTGTGTGTGTGTGTCCCTCCTCCCTCCTGGGCGGCTGGGTGACCTGTCTCCAGGTTGGGCTGTGTGTGTGTGTGTGTGTGTGTGTGTGTGTGTGTCCCTCCTGGGCGGCTGGGTGACCTGGGCTATGTGTGTGTGTGTGTGTGTGTGTGTGTCCCTCCTGGGCGGCTGGGTGACCTGGCTCTCCCCCCTCTACAGGTAAGGGGCCTGAGACCCTCTTCGCCGGGCAGAAGCTCAACGACAACGAGTGGCACGCCGTGAAGGTGGTGCGGCGCGGCAAGAACCTCCAGCTGTCTGTGGACAACGTCACCGTGGAAGGTGGGGGCTCGCACCATCACCCAGGGAGAGGGAGGGGGGGGAAACAGGGTAAACACAGTACAGGGAGGGGGGCTCGCACCATCACCCAGGGAGGGGGGTAGGGGGGGTAAACAGTGCAGGGTGGGGGCTCTCACCATCACCCAGGGAGGGGGGGGGGAAACGGGGTAAACACAGTGCAGGGTGGGGGGCTCACACCATCACCCAGGGAGGGGGGTAGGGGGGGTAAACAGTGCAGGGTGGGGGCTCTCACCATCACCCAGGGAGGGGGGGGGAAACGGGGTAAACAGTGCAGGGTGGGGGCTCTCACCATCACCCAGGGGGGGGGGGGGGGGGAAACAGTGCAGGGTGGGGGCTCGCACCATCACCCAGGGAGAGAGGGGGGGGGTGAAATGGGGTAAACACAGTGCAGGGTGGGGGCTCTCACCATCACCTCCCCAGGGAGAGGGGGGCTGAAAGAGTGGGGGGGACAGAGTAAACGAGTTCAGGGAGGGAGAACAGAAGGAGGGGGGAGGATGGAGGGATGGAGCAATAGACGGAAGAAGGACATGAGGGGGATAGAGGAAGGGGAAAAAGGGGGGAGATGAAGCGAGAGAAAGCAGAGGGAGAAAAA
Organism: Galaxias olidus; assembly: GCA_026901105.3. NCBI lineage: Eukaryota > Metazoa > Chordata > Actinopteri > Galaxiiformes > Galaxiidae > Galaxias > Galaxias olidus. Next base: position 66,406 of record JAPMUY010000674.1, on the reverse strand, counting down.
GAAAGGAGGACGAGCGGAGTGTCGACTGACGGCTCGCGAAGAGGAGGGCGCCGTGGGTCCGCCACTCACAAAGAAAGGTGGTAACGAGGGAAGAAAAGGCATGAGGAAGGAGAGAGAGGTGGTCTCGGGGGCTCACCGCCGGGCTGACAGAGAGAGAGAGAGAGAGAGAGAGAGAGGGATGGAGGCGGAAAGGAGAGATGGAAGGGTGAGAAACGAGGTTGAGCAGGTGGAGAGGTGTGAGGACGGCGGACGGCCTGTGGCTAGCAACGACCCTGTGTCAGCACGTCAGCGTTTCAGAATAGCAACCGGCCCACCGGATTCAGCCCCTTCCTCCGGCGCTTTCATGGGAGGCCGAAGTAGTCCCCCCCACGGTGGACCCGCCACGTTTAGGAGCGCCGGGGTCTTTCGGCAGCGTCGGAGCACGCTCATTAGGGCCCGTTTCCTGGAAGCTCACACACACACACCCCGTGGCATGTGTGAACATGTAGCTCGGGGCTAATATAGTCAGAGTACATGTACCGCGGAGTTGCTCGCTAACGATGTCAGTAAGCATGTTTTCCGTGGGTCGTGTGTACTGTAATGTACAGTTTCTGCAACGGGAATTCTGCTCCAATTAATAAAATCTCTCTAAGGTGATGCCGGTTCACCTGCAGGTGGGCAGGGAGTGACTGAGTGACAGACTCCATGTGCAGGATTTGTGTTCTCTGCATATGCGCTCTCTAACTTCGTCTCATTAGTGTTTGTTATTCTGCCCTCAACATGTGGTGTGTCCATGAAAGAGCCAGAAAAAGTGAAAAGCTAAAGATTCCATCTTCTTTTTTTCTTCTTCCAGCCAGTTGATTCTTCAGGAAGTCCCTCTTTAACACTCCATTTCCCATGATCCCCCCCCCCCCCCCCACACACACACACAGGTCAGATGACGGGCGCCCACACGCGCCTGGAGTTCCACAACATCGAGACGGGCATCATGACGGAGCGCCGCTTCATCGCCGTGGTGCCCTCCAACTTCATCGGCCACCTGCAGGGCCTCACCTTCAACGGCATGGCCTACCTGGACCAGTGCAAGAACGGCGACATCTCCTACTGCGAGCTCAACGCCCGCTTCGGCATGCGCCACATCATCGCCGACCCCGTGACCTTTCGGACCAAAGGCAGCTACCTGGCGCTGGCCACGCTGCAGGCCTACGCCTCCATGCACCTCTTCTTCCAGTTCAAGACCACCACGCCCGACGGCCTGGTGCTCTTCAACAGCGGCGACGGCAACGACTTCGTGGTGGTGGAGCTGGTCAAAGGGTGAGGAGTTGGGGTGAGGAGGGCTTAGAGCGCCCGCTTTTCGGATAGCACCACGCCAACGACTTCGTGGTGGTGGAGCTGGTCAAAGGGTGAGGAGTTAGGGCGAGGAGGGCTTAGAGCGCCCGCTTTTCGGATAGCACCACGCCAACGACTTCGTGGTTGTGGAGCTGGTCAAAAGGTGGGGAGTTAGGGTGAGGAGGGCTTAGAGCGCCTGCTTTTCGGATAGCACCACGCCAATGGCACGAGCCGGGGATGTCGATAGTCCTATCCATTCGTGTCGATTTCTCTTCAACGTTCTTAACCGGAAGAAACGTTTGCCTTTTTAGAACGCTGGCATCGAAAAGGAAGCCAAAAAGTGACCAGTATGGTGTTTTCCGTAGTAGCATTTTGGGAACGGTCACCGTCTCCGTGTTGGAAAGAGGAAAACGAATGGGGAACGGAATGAAACGCCCTTCTCGGTTTTATCAGCCAAATCAAACATTTTCAGGAGGAAGAGAAAGTGGGGCACAATAGATAAGCTAGGAGACGCTTTTATTACCGCGATGAATACCAGCTCGTTGAAAGAGGGTCCCGCCTATTTTTCGGGGCGCGCTACAATAATCGCTTGGCTTTTGTGCGCGCTCAGTGGCAGTGGGTTTTCATGGGCCGCGAAAGAGAAATTGTATTAAGCGCGCCTCTCTTTCCAGTGAAAATCAGATTGCCTTCCGGAGGCAAAACAGGTTTTGTTTTTTGTATATATATATATAGCAGCCCATACGTCTCTTAAACCGCGATACGATCTACCGAACCTATTTTCTTCGACTGAGAAATGGTGGGCGTTTTGTGCGTGTGTTCAGTAGAACGGACCACATTGAAGTCCACGGGACACGGGTCATACGGAATCCCATGTTCCCGCTAAGCCATTCAGCCGTTTATCCTTCACATTTTGACAGGCGTCCGTTAGCGGGCCTCTATCCCTCGTTGTTGAGAGAGAGAGAGAGAGAGAGAGAGAGAGAGAGAGAGAGAGAGAGAGAGAGAGAGAGAGAGAGAGAGAGGAGAAACCAGTAAAGTGGGCGACCTTTTCTTTCTCTGCTCTTCAGCATTGCAGCGTTTGCTCGCCAGTTTCACAGGGAAGAGAGGGCGGCGCACGGCACCGTTCAATAAAACTGCCACTCGTTTCGGAAGGGGACGGGAACAAAAGGGTTTTGGGGGACCGCACGTGGCCCCTGGCGAGGAAGCGCGGGCAAAGTGCTTCGCCGGCGGTCCGTGGCGTCGCTCGGCCGTCTCCCCGAAAAGCGGAGACGCGTCCCCACCTTCGCAGACGGCCCTCCGCCCTTCGCGACCTCTGAACTCTGAACCCCTCTTTGTGTGTGTGTGTGTGTCCCTCCCCGCAGCTTCGTCCACTACGTTTTCGACCTCGGCAACGGGCCGTCCCTGATGAAGGGCAACTCGGACAAGCCGCTGAACGACAACCGGTGGCACAACGTGGTGGTGTCCCGCGACGGCAGCAACGTGCACACGCTCAAGGTGGACTCCCGCACCGTCACGCAGCACTCCAATGGAGCCCGCAACCTGGACCTCAAAGGTAAGGGGGGGCTGGCGCCACACCGCCGGGGATTCCCGGGGGGGGGGGGGGGACGCCTTCCGCGTCGCCATGTCGGGGGGGGGGGGGGGGGAGGGCCTGCGGCGCGTTGCGTTCTCCTTTCCTCGTGGGTTCTTTCTTCCACGCCCGTCGGTTCCCCCACGGGACAGTAGTTTTTGGGGTCCCGTCTCCAATGGCCGCAGTTCAGATTACCGCTCCAAATCCGTCGAAATCGGCGTTGTTTTGCGACGGACGGGCGCCGTTCCGTTGGCTTCCGCTGTGAGTGTTGGTGGGTAGGCTGTCGCTAGGTTTTTGAAAGAGGGGAAATTCACGTTATGTTGAATATATTGTTTTTCTGTGTTTCGTGTAAAACGGATATCCTTATAATCCAACGTAGATTAATTTATGAAACAGATATGCCTGTGTAAGTGTTGTGTTTGTGTGTGAGTGTGTGTGTGTGTGTGTGTGTGTGTGTGTGTGTGTGTGTGAGAGAAGAGTCCTGCCATGTATCTGTGTTGATCCTGTTTGCTTCTCACCGTGTACTCGTGGGGCGTGGGGGCTTGGTTCAGGTCAGAGGGCGGGACAGTGGGGTGGGGTGGGGCCGGGATCTCTCAGGTCCCTGGGGCCAAGTGCAAACACTGCCAAACAGGCGTGGACAGGAGCCAAAATCAAACAGACCGGCCTCTTCGTCTTCAGATATGATCCACCTCGCCCTGACAGGTGCTGGACTCTCTCGCTATGGGACCGTGTGTGCTCCAAGAACGTGATGGTAAATGAGACATGGAAAGGGGTTCCACGCTCGGTAACAGCAGACCCCTGCCTTGTCCTCCGCCCTCGTCTCCTCCCTGTCCGTCCGGCTCCTGTCTGTCTGGCTGTCCGTCAGACAGCGGCTACGCCCTGCGCTCCCGACGTTCCTGAGGGGGATGACCGCACCGCTCCACTCAGACGCCCCTCCGTCTCGGCCGCCATCACCACGCCGGCTGAAGCCTTTTAGAGTAACGCGTCAGGGTTAAGAGCCACTTAAGGTAAGGGAGTGTGTTATGCCATTTTTATGGCGGCACAGACGCGGGGGTGGGGGGGTGGGGTGGGGGAGGGGGGGTGAGGGGGTGCTGGGAGTTAAAAATAAAACAACGGGAGAGAGAGACCAAAGTGAGGAAGGTCCTTAAGTGCCGCTGTCTCTGGCAGCGAGCGGAGGCTGAGACTGCTTCTGAGCCAGGGTGGGGTGATCTTGGGTCTGGGGGCTGGGAAGCGGGGGGGGGGGGGGGGGGGGGGGGGGTTGAATAAGCCCCTTCAGCTCCGCAGGCAAGAAGCTCTCCCTAAGGGGGGGAGCGAGGATCAGAGGAGTCGAAGGATCACAGCCTGTTCTCCCCCCTCGTTATGACTTATTGATGACCAGCCCCCTTTTCTGGGGCTTGACTCGGCAAGGCCGGCCGGGGACAATTAAAAGGCCCGTGTTAATCGCCAGCGGGGCCTTTCAGGCCGCGTGGCGTCGCGCCAGGAGCTTAACTTTGGACTCCAGACAAGGGTACGGAGCACAGCCAACAAGAGAACGCTCCCTCAAGTTATCAAGCGCAAAAAGTGAAGCGGCTGCACGCTCGGGTAAAAGCTGCACACGACAAACGAGAGACAGTGACTTGGCGGCGGCAACATCCCGGTGGTGTGAATTCACCCTCCCACAGCCTGGCCCTCTGTTTGCTGGGATCAAAAGCGGGCTCTTCCCCTGCGTAGGCCTGCACCCGATCAAGCAGATCTGCCTTAATCACACTGTAATGGACCTGTGATTGGGGAGGCGTCGTGTCAGGGTAAAAAAAAAAGGCTGCGATTTGATGGATGTCTCCTGTCAGGGCTCGTGCTGACAGATGCCAATCAAAAAGGAGAGGAGACGGAGGAGAGGGGAGAAGGGAGGGCACGGCCATTTTGTACTCGGAGCCATACGATACATTGGCGAGCAAGGGGCGGTAATTTGTGAAGACAAGTGGAGGGCAGCCCCTCGTATGGGTCCCCAGCCATCGCGGAGGCCCTTGGGGCCACAAGGCTCTGGTTGAGGCATCGAAAGGAGTCAGGCAGCCATCAACACTCCATCGCTATCATTAATCTGTTAGTTATTGTGCTACCTCATTCACAGCCATGTTTTTTTTTTTGCCTTTCTTTTAAGCGAGACTCGGGCCAGCGGGCAATAGATGGGTCGTGCCAGCGGGTGGGGGCCTGTGGGAAGAGTAATGCTTGGAAATCCTGTTTTCGGAGGATCTCTGCTGGGGCAGCGACGTCTCCCTCCGACAGGCCCCATGCATAATTGCGCATTCGGTCCACGCCGGGATGTGAACGACGGACTGTTCCCCCATCGGAACGCCACACACACACACACACACACACACACACAGACCGTGTCCGGTGCCCTGTACACACCGAGGGTGCGTACACAAGCACGCCTTAAGTGAAAACACACACACACACACACACACACACACACACACACACACTTTCTGTGCTCCTCTGTTGGCTATATCAGACTTTGGAAATCAAAGACAGCAGAGAATATTGAGAATCCCAGAACCCCAAGCGGCAGCACACATTTCCGGAGCATCCCTGACAACACATCAAACGCACACACAACTCTCAGGGCTGCGCCGGCGTAATTGCTCAGAGGGAAGTGGGAGAGGTTTGTTTTTAACACCTCTCTGACAGCAATTGTTTTCAATCAGACGGGACTTTAAGGCGTCTTGTCAGTTTGGGGGGATGAGACAACAGTGGCATGTCCCACAGGAGAGGGGCTTATGTGTGCTTTGAGAAGTGGCTCACACACACACACACAAACACGCATACATACACACATAAATACAGGAGCGGGGCTTCGTGTGCTTTGAGAAGTGGCACACACATACACACTCACACACACACACACACACACACACACACACACACACACACACACACACACACACACTCACACACACATAAATAAACACATGCATTCACACATAGTGGTGCCACATATGCTTTCAATCCAACAGGACAAACTGAACTGAGTGAATCTAAAATGGATGCTTAGCTGGGCCATTGTGGCTTTTACTGTCATAAGCCATCATTCGTTCATATGATGTTCTACGGTGCCATAACTTGAGGTAATGAATTATTAACACATGGCTGGCCCCTTAATAAGGCACGTATCTCAAGGCAACGTGATTACACTGCCCGCTTTGCCATTTAAGCTCTGGCCTGCCCAAGTCATGGAGCCTCTTGGTTTAGTTGATGATCCTATCTCCCCAGCCGCGGCTAACGCTAATTAGCGCTGAATGTAATCAAAAGGCAGGCAAATGTTTTCTTCAAGTGAACACCTCCCCTGTGAGTGTCAGACTTTGTGGCTAAGCTCATTGCCTGGCATTAGCCGCGTCATCGTCTCTGCCCCGGCCGCTTTGAGGCGGTGTAACATTTTCCTCCTGAAAAAAAAAAAAAAAAAGAGAAATTAGTTTCCCAGTTGGGATTGTGTGTAAACTGGGCTTTTGTGTGTGTGGGTCCTTAGTAACCCATCTTGAAAGATGACGGCGGGGAGGGTTTTAAGCTGTCCTAGGCTGTCAGTGAGGGGACCGGTGCGTCCCCATCAGCATCTATCATCACAAACACGGGGGAGCTGGAAGCACAATGGCTGGCGAGCTGGAAGCACAATGGCTGGCCCCACAATGGAGCCCCAGTGTTTGGGGCGAGCCAAACCGTTTTTTTAGAGAAACACAGCCGTGCGCCCCGACATTTCGACGGCCTTTGTCGCTAACGCGGCGGCGCGTTTCGGTCGCCCGGAGACACTGAGGCGAAACACTACGAGGCTGTTCTCTTCCTGTGTTGGGTTCATGTGTAGACCCTGTGCCGTTCCTGTGTTGGGGGTGACGTTAGGTACACAATGTTGGTTATCCCCTCGAGGGATTCCCTCCTTATGCTAACGGCGCAACCACGCAGACAAACATGATGTCATCGCTTAACGCGGGCACGCAGCAATTTATGTTAGGTGGGCTGTGCTTGCCAGCGGTAAAATTTGGATTAGCCGTTGGATCACCCCGTAGCTAGACGTTTGCCTCACAGCGGGACCCTGGAAAGCCCAGCTAATCTCTCGCCAGACGCTAATCACACTACAATGCTAAACCAGCTGCATACCTTTCCAGGTAAGCTACAATGCTAACACAAGCTATTGTCTACCCAATTCCGGACAGTGGCCATATGTTCTCATGGAGCCATGCTCGCTACAATAAATGAATATCCTTGGATAAGTATGTATGCTGGATATTTCATTTCAGAGGCAATTGAATGACATCTAGGAGGATTTGCTATTTGCCTACTCAATTATGAATGTGACCGGTTGATTTGGATTCTTACCCTGTAGGGAACTGTATCAAAAGTCAGGGGTGAAAAATAGATTAGGTATCTCTGCAGAAGAAAGGAGTATAGAATCCTCAATAATTATAAAGTACAGTGTCGCTAATACAATTCCACCCAGTTGAACCTGACCTATGAGGAGGAAGCAATTACCCTTTAATTCAATGGTACACTGTCTTCAAAGCGGCGCGGTAATATAAAGTCATATTTTCATAACACCCGCACAAGTGATTACTAACCTTTCAAGCAGAATGACGTGTTGGCACGTGTTAATATCCGTGCTGAAGCCGTTTCTGCCCAGGTTATACTCTAGAAGGGAAGGAAGGAGGGAGGGTGTTAAACGCTTAATGAGCGGGATGTTATGAGAGCCTAACCTCCACAGAACTTTCCTTCAGTCATGTCCAACATGGAGTCTTATTACGAGTGTTTGCTGTGGCAAGTGCATGTCATACATATTGGTATGCCACGTAACGGTGATGTGACAGCTCAACAAAGACCTTTCAAAGACCTTACAACCAGCGAGGCTCTCACCAAATCAGGAGAGGGTACAAAGAATTGTTTGATTCATTTCTGTTGGAGAGTGAACGGTTGAAGGGAGATGGAGGAAGTGTCACGCCACCATTACATTAATGCAATACATGTGGAGATCGTGGGGGTCTGGTAGGTTTCATGGTTGGGGGTCTGGTAGGTTTCATGGTGGGGGTCTGGTAGGTTTCATGGTGGGGGTCTGGTAGGTTTCATGGTGGGGGTCTGGTAGGTTTCATGGTGGGGGTCTGGTAGGTTTCATGGTGGGGGTCTGGTAGGTTTCATGGTGGGGGTCTGGTAGGTTTCATGGTGGGGGTCTGGTAGGTTTCATGGTGGGGGTCTGGTAGGTTTCATGGTGGGGGTCTGGTAGGTTTCATGGTGGGGGTCTGGACACGCTGATGTTTCTTGGACACCTCCCCAGTAGATGTCAGTAACTAGCTTTGAGCGTGCACCACCCACGCCCGCGCCGGCTCCCCAATTAGCCTGTCATCGATCACTCGGCCTGGGCAGTAATGGTCGTCTATGGACACCTCCTCCTGTACCCACAGAAGAGTGGGCTCTGTGGAGGTGGGGGGGCTAGGGTTGTTGAATCACCTTACATTTTCCCTGAATGGAACTATTTAGACCCCTGTGTCTGTGTTCTTTGAAGCACACATTTTCCATGTTGGATATTGCTCAAAACAGAGCCTTCAAGCATGCCTTTATTAATTATAATAACAAAGCCTTCTTTCAGGCGATGAAGGAGTGTTTGAAGAGCGGGTAATGAACTTGGAACGCTCGTTCTTTTGGTTCTGTTCACACGAGCATGACCCAGTTGACAGGAACCCCCCACTGGAAACATGGCACTGCCATTGTTAGGGCAAAGACGCGCAACATGATCTATTCAACCGTGTATAACACACACACACACACACACACACACACACACATATACACACACAGTCATACGCACACACACGCACACACACACACACACACACACACACACACACACACACACACACACTCACACACACACACACACACACACACACACACACACACACACACACACACACACACGGTCATACACACAGTCATACACACACACACGGTCACACTCACAGTCATACATACACACACATATGTACACACACATACACACACACACAGTCATATATATAGACACACACACAGTCATACATACACACATACAGACACACACACACACACACACACTCTCTCTCTCTCTCTCTCTCTCTCTCTCTCTCTCTCTCTCTCTCTCTCTCTCTCTCTCTCTCTCTCTCTCTCTCTCCCATAGTTATGTCCAGAGGGTGTATTGTGCTTCAAGGAACCTGTCATGTCCACAACGCCATGGCAACTTCCATGTCACTGTTTGAGTGCACTCCAGTCCAACTTAGTCCATTCTAAAATATTGACTTTTGAAGTGCTCATCTTGGAGTATGGCATAATGGATAGTGTAACATCCTATCCCCTGTGTGTATTGAGAATCTGTATGTTGGGACTATTGACAGTTTGCAAGTAGAGGTTGACGGTGAGTTTCCTGCACTGCTAACTGTTAAGCACGCACACGCTGCGTTGAGCATGCAGAGGCCTTTGTCCACGTGGGGGTGGCTGTGGCTGAGGAGGTAGAGTGGGTCGCCCACTGATCCAAGGGTTGGCGGTTCAATCGCCAGCTCCTCCTGTCCACGTGTCGAAGTGCCCTTGAGCAAGACACAGAATGCCGAGGTGCTCCAGAAGTAGAGACAAGCGCCTTGCGTGGCGGCTCTGCCACCATCGTTGTGTTGAGTGTGTGAGTGTGTGAGTGTGTGAGTCTGTGAGTGAATGGGTGAATGAGAGGCAACATTATGAAGCGCGTTGTTCCATTCCTGTTGAAAAGCGTTATATAAATGCAGTCCATTTACCATTTACCGTGTGTTTATGTTACTGGGTGAGCACCACGGACAGCGAGCGAGAGTTCGAAAACAAGCCATCCGTTTAATATAGCGCACGGTGTTTGTGTGTGAACGTGGGCGCCGATCGTTCGCTTCATTCTGTTAATCAAACAGCTCGGATTTCCTCCCGAGTTGCGTGCTCGCCGGAGAGGTGCGAGCAGAGAGTGAGGAGTGATTTGATGAAGATGTGCCGAAGCACTGTCTTGCATTTATTTGCATAATAATATGCAATAAATCACGCCAGGCATAACTGGATTAGGGAGTTAGAGTCGGCTCCAATATCCATCCTGGCGTACACCTACTCCCTGCACCCCACAGATGAAGACAGGTCTCTAAGATAAGAGCATGGAGCATACTCCTCTTCCTCTCAGATGAAGACAGGTCCCTGAGATAAGAGCATGGAGCGTACTCCTCTTCCTCTCAGATGAAGACGGGTCTCTGAGATAAGAGCATTGAGCGTCCTAGTGTACTCCTCTTCCTCTCAGATGAAGACCGGTCTCTGTCATAAGAGCAGGGAGCAAACTCCTCTTCCCCTCAGATGAAGACAGGTCCCTGAGATAAGAGCAGGGAGCAAACTCCTCTTCCTCTCAGATGAAGACAGGCGCAAGACAAGAGCAGGGAGCGTGTGAAGAGAACAGACGAGGGCTGGGCGACACGCCGCCTTCCTCGTCACACCCCCCCCCCCCCCCCTCATCGTCACCTCGAGTGCCGCGGCTGGGATCGGCGTATGGATCGCCGCTCTGTTTTCCTCTGCGCCGGCGACGAGGGGGTTGTCCGTGTCCTCGACGTCATTCCCAGCGGGGACCGTGGGGGCCTCCGTTTCGCGTAGGGAGCTCCCCCCCACGTCTCACCCTGGCTGTACGCGTCGTCCGGAGGTTGTTCACCCGTCCGCGCCTCGTCGACGACCGACAGCCACCTACCGTCCTCCCCGTCGTGATCCTCTTCATCGCCGGCGACCTGTGTCGCCTCCGTTAATGACGTTGTGATCGTCGGGTACGGTCTCCTAACCACCGTCGTCATCATCATGGCATCGCGCTGGTCATTCATATCGCCGTTATTTCTTCATAATCACGATCGTCGCAATCACCATCGTAATTATCGTCATCATGTTATTATTCTTATCGTGACGATCGTCATCGTCATCATCATCATCATCAATGTTCCTCTTCCTCAGCCCCTTCTGAAACTCCTCCTCCCTGTCCTTTCACGTCTGTGTTCCTCTCCTCTGCCGCTCCCGCCTCCCTCTGTGCGGCGCCCAGGTTCTCTCTGAATAACTAACGGGCCGACCGCCATTGAGCACCGTGTTTCTGCCTTCTCCCCCTGACCTGTGGTCCACTACAATTTACCGAGGCATTACTCAGAGCTTTGGCCCCTCTCCCTCCCTCTCCGGACCTGCTGACGGCACGCTTTTCCGGCCCCGGGAACGGGAGGCAAGCACTTTTCCAACGGCACGGGTGCGCGCGCGCGTGTGTGTGTGCGTGTGCTGACGAGCGAGTGTGCTTTTGCGAGAGAGCGGGAGAGAGAGAGAGAAATGGAGAGAGAGAGGGGGGGGGGGTGTAGGGGTGTGTGCGTTAGAGACGGGAGTTCTTGGTAAAGCATGTGCTGGAGTGTGTTCGCGGGGGGGGGGCGGGGGGAGAGATGTTTTGTGTTCCCCCGGCTAATGCAGGCACTGATGAGAAAGCGCTCCGACCAGAGCTGCCCATTAGCGGACAGGAAGAGGTGAGAGGACAGACGTGATCGGAGAACAACAAAGAACACACAGCCTTTCCTTTCTTTCTTTCTTTTTTGCTCACGGAAAAATAAGTGGCGGAATGGGTTTGTCTGGGAAGCCGCACGTTATGAAAGCTTACCTTCTTGGCCGTGGCAAATTGATTCACCGCGTTTTTTTTTTTGTTTTTTTTTAGGAGAGCACATTTCCACACCGTTGTTGTTTACCTCTGGTCTGCAGCGAGGGTGCCCGGCAGGCTGTTAGCTACAGTGTGCCGCTGGTAGTGCTGACCAACGCAACCCGCTGAGGCAGAGCGAGAGGGGGGTGGGACGCCTGATTTAGGAGACAACAACAGTGGCCGGGTCCCCCATCAGTCATAAATCCCCGGCGCCTCATTGGCTGCCGTCTTCCCCCTGACAGGCCGGCTCGGTAAAAATGTCCCCCGTGACGGACGGGCGTTGTCGCGGGAACGCACTTGTGTTTTAACAGGCGCGCGTCCCCCACATCCATCAAAGCCCCTGGCAGTCTGACAGAAACACAGAGAGCAACACTCTGAGACACACAGCCCAGACGGGTAAGAAGAGGAAGCCGGATAGGATGAAAATAAAGTAGTGAAGAGAAATGAGAGGATGGGAGGCTAACGGGAGGAGGGTAGGAAGGAAGGCCCGACAGGACTGATTCAAAGATAGCTACAGAGATGACAGAAAACACGTGGATGTACGGAAAATGAACTCTTGCCTAAACCTAGCAGGGAGACAAAAGGAGCTGGCGCTCTCTGTACGGGGAAAAGGCCAGCCCACAGCGCGCTTGTGGCACTGAGCGGTGTCTCTGGGCTAGCCATTGGACTGTTGCACTGAGCGGTGTCTCTGGGTGGTGCGTGAGGTTTCCCTTGGCTAGCCATTGGACTGTTGCACTGAGCGGTGTTTCTGGGCTAGCCTGTTTTCTGGGCTAGACTGTTGCACTGAGCGGTGTCTCTGGGTGGTGCATGAGGTTTCCCTTGGCTAGCCATTGGACTGTAGCACTGAGCGGTGTTTCTGGGCTAGCCATTGGACTGTTGCACTGAGCGGTGTCTTTGGGCTAGCCACTGGACTGTTGCACTGAGCAGTGTTTCTGGGCTAGCCATAGGACTGTTGTACTGAGCGGTGTCTCTGGGCTAGCCATTGGACTGTTGCACTGAGCGGTGTCTCTGGGTGGTGCGTGAGGTTTCCCTTGGCTAGCCATTGGACTGTTGCACTGAGCGGTGTCTCTGGGCTAGCCATTGGACTGTTGCACTGAGCGGTGTCTCTGGGTGGTGCGTGAGGTTTCCCTGGGCTAGCCATTGGACTGTTGTGATAACATGGAGACACAGGGGCCTTTTCCACCAACGTGGAATGGGTTCTTGAGACTTGCCGCTGTCTAGCGACCCGGCCCACATTTCCACCAGCTGTGAGCGGAACCATTGTAACGGAGGATGCGTCGTCAGCGGAGGGCGTTGGCATAATATCGCACACAGACACTCAGATAGCTATGGAAACGTTAAAACGTCCTGTAACAACATGTGGGCTAATGGAATTGTTGCAAGTTATGTATTTGATCAACACACACACTACAATTATGTATGCGCAATCTACAACGAGTGGCGTACAAAGACATGACGTAATGTAAGCTAGCGTTGGGTTTCGTTGGCAGACCACTGCACACTCTTTTTCCCAACGATTTGCCACTTATTTCTCCATTGTTGCCTGCTCCATCCTCTTCCCAACCTGTAGAATATGACACAGGTTAGGTTGCATAAAAATACCTATTTTTCTTTTGGTTCCAGCTGGAAAGCAACTTTCCAGTTTTCCGAAGTACTTTGTATTTGGTCGGAATGATCCGAACGGTTCAAAAGGAGGTTTGTAAACCGGAATGCAACCTGTTCCTTGTTGGTGGAGAAGGCCTAGCAGAGAGTTAAGGAAGCACAACGTTTTCCGTTTGGTTTTTGGTGTGTGTGTGTGTGCGTGCGTGCGTGCGTGCGTATACAAGCGCGCGTGCCTGCCAGGCTCATGTATCTACAGGCAGACATGTGCCTTAGTAAAACCCAGAAGTCTAACCAGAACAATGATCAGGAAAGGCCCTGGTGCTTCCAACAGGTGTCAAGAGCTGCCTGCCGTTTGAGTAACGGCGGCGCACGTTGCCTTGTTGTTTCATTGTACCGGAGACAGGCCCCTCCTGACAGCTTCAATGGAAACGCAACAAAATGGCCTCCGCTTTTCTCCCACAAAGAGACAGGAAAAATCACCTGCGGCACCAAAGGAAACTGCACTCACAAACATGTTTTCCATGAATCGTTCCTCGGAGACATTACCAAATTCACTTTTTTTCCCCCTCCATTCAGTCGGACGTGTCACAGTTGCTTTGCAGTGAGACGCGTGTAAAACTTTGCATATTACACTCCTCAATACTGTGAACGTCAACAGCGGGCCTCTAAGATCTGCAATCCATTGAGAGCACTATACAGAACAAATCACCTCTGCTGGCTAACGGCATCTGTGTGTGTCTGTGAGCTGGAATATGTCTTTGTGCCCATCTATGCCTTTTTGGGTGTGTGTGTGTGTGTGTGTGTGTGTGCACGTGTTTTTTCCCCCTCCCTATCTCACTATAAGACTTGGTACATCACATCCACATCCAGTCAATTTGTGTCAATTAGGGGCAGTTAGCGGCCAGGCCGGGCATAGACACAGCCCCTCAGCCACTCCAAAGAGGAGGAGGGCATGGACAACACAAACAAGCACAGAGCCTGGAGGAGAGAGAGAGAGAGAGAGAGAGAGAGAGAGAGGGGGAGAGGGAAAGAGGGAGAGGCCATAATGGATCCTTTAATGAGACTTAATGGCCTCCTGTTCGCACAGCGGAGGCCGCAGTAGGGAGCGGAGGCCGACTTTAAGCGGCCATAGAAGACACAGGCACTCAAGCAAAGTGGTTGCTGATTGTTATGTACTGGGCCTTGAGGCGCGCGATGTGCTCCTATTATGTCCGGGAGGAGTTTGCGTTTTCTGTTGCTTGGGCGAGGAGCCATCGTTTGTCATCTCCCAGCGTTCCACTCATCAATGCTCTCCCATGGCAGGGCAGGGAGAAGTGTCCGGGTCCCCGTCATCTTGCTGCTACTGCGAGTGGCCCAGGCGGGCGTCCGTTGAGGAGGAGGCGTTGCGATGACGGAAAGAGGAAGGCCGTGTTGTATTGCTGTTTTCCCGTCGTAATACTCTGAACATTACTGTTGACTATAGACATGATTCATTATGTCCAGTCTGAATATATGGGAGTGTTAATACTCTGAACATGGTGTGTTATAGCTGGGTGGTTTGAAAAATGCCAGGGGTTTGATCACATCTCAAAGGACCGTAACCGTGGCGACTCGGGGAGGAGGTCTGGGCGTGTCGTGAGAAGGTTTAACCGCCCCCCTTTTCAGAGGAGCCCACAGACATCACCGTTCATCATAACGCAGCACAGTGGTAGCACCAACCCCCCCCCCCCCAGTCCTGGACCTGACCCTGAAGCCTCTACTGCCCCTGTGGGTCTCTCTCTCTCTCTTACCTGCTAAACTGAGCTCAAGGCGTCCACTCCTCCTCTTTCACCCCCCCCCCCCCCGCAGAACCCACAACATCATTTCATTTCATAACCAGATCCTTAAAGCTCTAGCAATCACTTAAAAAAGCAAATATGTCACAATGAAAGGAGAGTAAACGGCTCACCTCACTCTAGGCTAGAAGAAGCAGGGGAACGTGGCGCTTTGAATATTACTTTAGAAAAGAGGCACGTCACGCAGCATATGAGTTGTGATGTTGAATCCCTCCGTTGTTTGGCGCTGTGAAGCAGCGGGGATTTAACGGGAAGCTGGACTGGTCTTGACAAGGAAACGCGCACTGGAGCGTGGCGGTGCTTTCCTTCTGAGGAACAGCGAAACAATGTTTATGTTGAGCTGGATCAAAAAAAGCCACGGGAGCATTGCCCCGACACTGTGTTAATGTCTGGCGGGCGGGGGGGAGGAGGTTTACGGAGGGGCCATCTTTCTGAGCCTCTGCCTCTCTCAGAATGGCTGTGCAACGGCCCCCGGAGGAGAGATGAGAGGAGCGGGGCCCGGAGCCGTCTCCGGAAAGCCTGCTCTTTTTTTTTTTTTTTTTTGGGGGATTCATTCTTTTCGCTCGCGCCGGGTTATTTTCAATTTCTTTTATATGTGTCAGGCACATGTTGTCTGGGGCGGGAGGGTGGGTGGGGGGGTGTTCTTCTACGTACCCCCCCCCCCCCCACTCCCTCTGCAATCCTCTGGTCTCTGCGGTCAGACTTCAACGTCGCCGCCGACACCACACCAAAAGCCTAACGAATTACAACCCGTATCAATTCAATTATTTCCCTTTCACTCTGCTGAAATAATCCTTTTTTCAATTCTTCTTTCCTTTTTTTTTCTTTTTTTTTTCGTTGAAACGTTTTTTTTGTGGGGTCAGAACACTGGGAAATAACGTCAGGTGGCTTTAATACGTTTGTGCTGAGATCGACAGAAACCGAACCCCGAGACCGCGTGACCCCCCCGTGAACCGGTTCCTCCCCCGTCTCGATCCGGCAGTGCGCCGCGTGGAACACAGCCCACGTATCCTCCGCGGTGTGGGAAAACCTTTCAGCGCTGGATGATTTGTCATGTCCCAAAAACCTGTCTCTCCCCTGCCTTCCAGGAGAGCTGTACATTGGAGGCGTGACCAAGGCCATGTACAGCAGCCTGCCCAAGCTGATAGCCTCCCGGGACGGCTATCAGGGCTGCCTGGCCTCCGTGGACCTCAACGGGAGACTGCCCGACCTGATCGCAGACGCTCTCCATAGGGTGGGCCAGGTGGAACGAGGCTGCGATGGTGAGACGCACACACACACACACACAATCACACAACACACGGGCACACACGTGCACGCGCACACACACGTACACACACACAATCACACAACACACAGGCACACACGTGCACGCGCGCGCACACACACACACAGACATACAGAGTAGCTCACAAAGAGACGTTGCCATATGTTCGTTTAGTCCCTTGACCTCCGTTAAATAAGTAGCCTATCATCCAGTCCAAAACCCCTCATCTAACTCCTTCACATTTTACACCTCCCCTCAGGCAAATCATTAGGCTGCCATAGAGATCTATATGTGTATGTGTGCCCATAAATAGCATCTGCAGTATTTCTCCAGCAGAGCCTGTTCTCGCGCACACACACACACACACACAAACACACACGCACGCACACACACGCCGGATTTAAACATGCAATATAAACTTTGCGGTCTGTAAATTCTCGATCGTGTCCCGGGGCCCTTGTCGCCCGTCTTAGACAGCACAGCCCCACCACGGGGCCCGGGGGCCTCGGGGGCCTCAGGGCGGGGTCTCCCTCCTCTCCGTAACATCTCCCGTCTACTCCGTCGTAAGAGCCGCGCGCTCCCCCCCAGCCCGTCCCCCCTCGCCAGCCGCCCAGCGCCACGTCGCACCTCATCGATCTCGCGCGGAGACAAAACGTTTTTTTCTTTTTCGCGCCACGGCGATGCCGCGTCCGCCGTTTGTCGGGACGGGAGAGTTAATTGTGTCTGCGGCGGGTTCCCGGGGGGCGGGGGTTGCCCCGGGTAGCGGCGCCACCCGTCAAGCGGCCCCCTGGGTCGGTGGGCAGAGCGTGGCCCTGATTTCCCCCGAGGTGCCGGGCGGAGGGCTTGGAGCGGCCGGCGGCTTTCCATCCGTTTCCAGGCCCCCCCGAACCCACCCCGCCGCCCCCCCCGCCGCTCCCTGTGCCAGCCCTGTGATTAGCCGCCCACGGCTCGGCGTCTCACATTATTCGTGTTCAGAGCTGCACCGGTGCACGGTGTCGACTGCAGGCCCCAACGCCCAGGGGGTGTGGGAGAGAGGGCCGCGGGTAATTAGCCCGATCGGATTTTGGCCCACGCTATGCATTTGAAAGTTGCAGGTGAAACATCGCAGTCTCAATTTAGCATTTGCGAGCATTCCAGAAAACGTCCCCTCGCGAGCAAGTCGTTCGGTACGTGTTTGTGTAACCGAGGATTTGAGTAACAATGAATGAGAAATGTTCAATAATGAAACTATTAACGAGTCACGCGCAATAAATAAACAGCGTAATAATGGACAGTACTGACCTTAGCATAGCAAATACATGAGTGGGGTAGAGACAATAGTGGGTCCACTTACTGTCAAAAATACATAATGAAGTGGTCAGAAAAAAATGTGTTTTTGTTTTCGTCAGTGTATGAATTATGCTAAACCTCCAGTCTCCTATCAGCGCCTAGGTGGGTAGTGGACGGCCCGTATCCAGACGGTGGTCTGGGCGGTCTGCCGGTCCAGGAGGCCGGGGTCAGAGGTGACCTGTTCCCGTGTCCATGGACGCGCAGAGGAGCAGAGGGGTTAGAGCCCAGAGTCTGTGCTCCCCGTGCCTCCTGCTGACTCTGCAGCCGCCCACCCGCTGTCTGCTGCTCTGGGTGCTGATAATGTGCTGACTCACTGGTGTTAGGGGTGGGGTGGGGGGGTGGTCCGGACACGCTACTGTGAATACAGGGAGGGAAGGTCGAAAGGGGCAGGGAGGGAGGTAGCGCCATCACCGGAGTGGGAGGCCTGTGTCGAATGTCTCCAAAGGGGGATCGATGTCTCCCCGTTTGCCAGCCGACATAAGCAGGGTGCTTACTGGGTTTGAGGTGATACACCAGGATGCTAGCGTTAGCGGTTAGCGTAACGTTGTTCCTAATGTAGCCCTCTACCCAGAGCGCACCTGGCAGATGGAGGTTTATATGCCAAGCTAAAGAGGTTCACTGAAATAGCAATGAAAACGAGCCAAGAGGAGCGCTACCGCTGCAATTATACTGTGATTGACTTAGCTAATAATAATGGCAACACGTTCAATTATTGCTCAAAGGAAGCTTTATTAAGAAATGATTGATGGTGAAATTAAACCATTTAGGCAATTAAGGAATAAAAAATAAATAAAAAACTGAGAAAAAAAATCCTTGACGCATTCTTTGAAGTGTCCATCTTGGGAAATAGTTGATAATGGTTTGTGTGTAGTAAACGTTGTTACAAGGTGTTTTATCACCTCCAGAACAAATGAGTCCGGCGTGGACTCACAGCTTTTTGTTAAGTGTTATATTAAGTTAATAATTACATCGTGTTCATTCTAATTTGTTATTTCTTGGATAGATTTACCAGCCTGCAATTATTTGTGTCTTAATCTCAAATCTACGTACTGTCATTGTCCATGGTCTAAACAATAAATGGCATTTTAAATGATATGGAGGCAAGCTATTGGAAAGTAGTTTTATCATCGTTAGCAAAAACATAATTTTTCTTACCCCAAACTTCCAGTACATATTTATTGGCTATATGTCCGTATTTGAACAGCCTCCTGTGCATAATACTGCATTAAAGTTTAAAGGAAATGCCATTAGTAGAAAAAGACTGTGACACATGGTAAATGTCAATCTGAGGGAAACAATTGTAAATGAGTCACCGGTGTAGGGAGGAAAAACAACCAATCAGAAAGTGTAATTTAATTCAGACATCACACTAAGTGCTGAGAATTCCGCTGAGAAATTACAATGGTGGATTTTTCTAATTGACAATTTAAATTCCTTCAGCCATCCATGTCGCGGATGTCAGTAGAGCCTTCCCTTCCCGCTCGCATAACTCCGTTATGAAACCCATGCCTTCCGCACTTACTTTGGGATTCTAATTGACGGATCCAAGGGTCCAGGTTGAACGATTGTATCAGGTTCCGTCTTAAAACAAGAACATCCAATCCAATCTGAATACATTTGAATCAGCCTTGATCACATCATTTTCAGGCGAGGCCTTAGACAACATGACTCTATTTTTCGGATGTTTCTTTTTCTGTAACACAGCTTCCCTGACTGTTACAGACGACGGGTAGATGTTCTTCAAACACATTTCAGTCTTATCTGTCTCAATTGTACTGTGGATTAGAGTAAGGGGGGGGGGATTTGACCTATGGGAAATCCGTCTGGAACATGTCTAGTGCACAAGTGGGAACAGTGGGAAACTTTACCTCTGTACAATAACGTTGGCAATCCATCAAGAATACGATGCCTACAGCTTGATGGGATATTAAAAAGGCAAATCTTCCGCCTAACTTGAAGTTGCTTTTGAAAATGTAATAATGCCATGGTTACGGCTCGTCATAGAAACACTGCAAGCCATTTTTCCTAATGTAAGAAAGAGAAGCGAGGAGAATAAAGATACCTTCATTTTACAAAAGCAGACGTGCACTTTAACATTCGTTAACTCATCTGTATTATGCCAAATACTGTCGAAATACAACATACGTATACGTTTAGTTCTCATGAATATAAATATAACAATATCAGAGACGAATGTGTAGAGTGACTCACATGCTAGGGAGACCGTGACCCGTTCTCCGCGTGCGCCCGCAGGACCCAGTACCACCTGCACGGAGGACTCCTGCTCCAATCAGGGCGTGTGTCTCCAACAGTGGGAGGGCTTCACCTGCGACTGCACCATGACGTCCTATGGAGGCTCCTTCTGTAGCGACCGTGAGTGCCCCTCTACCTGTCTAACTCCCTCCGTCGCCGCTGCCGCTCGCCTCTGGATGTGCTGTGTGGATGTGCTGTGTGGATGTGCTGTGTGGATGTGCTGTGTGGATGTGCTGTGTGGATGTGCTGTGTGGATGTGCTGTGTGGATGGGTTTCAGTGGTGGATGATGTGGGTTTCAATAGAGGATGATGTGGGTTTCGATAGTGGATGATGTGGATGGGTTAGTTGGCGTGCTGGATGATGTGGGTTTCAATGTTGGACGATGTGGGTTTCAGCGTTGGATAATTTGGGTTTCAGCAGTGGATGATGTGGGTCTCAGTGGTGGATGATGTGGTGGGTGGATGATGTGGTTGGTGGATGATGTGGGTCTCAGTGGTGGATGATGTGGTTGGTGGATGATGTGGGTCTCAGTGGTGGATGATGTGGTGGGTGGATGATGTGGTTGGTGGATGATGTGGTGGGTGGATGATGTGGTTGGTGGATGATGTGGTGGGTGGATGATGTGGGTCTCAGTGGTGGATGATGTGGTGGGTGGATGATGTGGTTGGTGGATGATGTGGGTCTCAGTGGTGGCTGATGTGGTTGGTGGATGATGTGGTTGGTGGATGATGTGGGTCTCAGTGGTGGATGATGTGGTTGGTGGATGATGTGGTGGGTGGATGATGTGGTGGGTGGATGATGTGGTGGGTGGATGATGTGGGTCTCAGTGGTGGATGATGTGGTGGGTGGATGATGTGGTCACAGACAGACAGGGAGAGGATCACACTAGTGGCTGCTGGACGTAGACAGAGACCAGGCGGTGTTATGTTTGTGGCTCGTCACGCCGAAGTGGTCCGGGCACGCTCCTCCTCACAGATGACACGTAGATCAATGAAACAGCCATTTCTAGGTCATTTTCTGAAAATTGTTGTTTGGGATGACTATCAATAACACCAATTACCGTGCCCATAATGACAGCATCAGGCCAGCTTTAATCCAAATGACATTGTGAAAAAATGAAAACCAGAGAAAACCAATCTATATTTCCCTGACTCCACACAGAGCCTGGGCAGCGTCTAAACGGTGTGTGAAGCCGTTCTGTGACTACGTGCCTCGCCGCCGTCAAACGGCTCTGTCACCTCTGCTGTGGGGAGGAGCGCTGCTTTGGCCCCTTAGACTGCTGCTGCCCTGTGTGGGGCCCTCGGGGGGCCTGTCTGACCCCCTGTGGTGGAGGGAGGCACTTGAGCTGTGAGGCTGTTGTCGAGGTGGGGAGGAGCGGAGGGGCTGTTGTCGAGGTGGGGAGGAGCTGTAGGGATTTTGTCGACTTACACTTACACAGTAGACGTATACAGTGGTTGTAGACTTACACAGAGGTTGGTGTTTGTAGACGTATACAGTGGTTGGTGTTTGTAGACTTATACAGTGGTTGGTGCTTGTGGTAGACTTATACAGTGGTTGGTGTTTGTGGTAGACTTATACAGTGGTTGGTGTTTGTGGTAGACTTATACAGTGGTTGGTGTTTGTGGTAGACTTATACAGTGGTTGGTGTTTGTGGTAGACTTATACAGTGGTTGGTGTTTGTAGACGTATACTGTGGTTGGTGTTTGTGGTAGACTTATACAGTGGTTGGTGTTTGTGGTAGACTTACACAGTGGTTGGTGTTTGTAGACTTATACAGTGGTTGGTGTTTGTAGACTTATACAGTGGTTGGTGTTTGTAGACTTATACAGTGGTTGGTGTTTGTGGTACACTTATACAGTGGTTGGTGTTGGTAGACTTATTAGGTGGTTGGTGTTTGTGGTAGACTTATACAGTGGTTGGTGTTTGTGGTAGACTTATACAGTGGTTGGTGTTTGTGGTAGACTTACACAGTGGTTGGTGTTTGTAGACTTATACAGTGGTTGGTGTTTGTAGACTTATACAGTGGTTGGTGTTTGTAGACTTATACAGTGGTTGGTGTTTGTGGTAGACTTACACAGTGGTTGGTGTTTGTAGACTTATACAGTGGTTGGTGTTTGTGGTAGACTTACACAGTGGTTGGTGTTTGTAGACTTACACAGTGGTTGGTGTTTGTAGACTTACACAGAGGTTGGTGTTTGTAGACTTATACAGTAGTTGGTGTTTGTGGTAGACTTACACAGTGGTTGGTGTTTGTGGTAGACTTTTACAGTGGTTGGTGTTTGTGGTAGACTTATACAGTAGTTGGTGTTTGTGGTAGACTTACACAGTGGTTGGTGTTTGTGGTAGACTTTTACAGTGGTTGGTGTTTGTGGTAGACTTATACAGTGGTTGGTGTTTGTGGTAGACCTACACAGTGGTTGGTGTTTGTGGTAGACTTTTACAGTGGTTGGTGTTTGTGGTAGACTTATACAGTGGTTGGTGTTTGTGGTAGACTTATACAGTGGTTGGTGTTTGTGGTAGACTTTATCAGTGGTTGGTGTTTGTGGTAGACTTTATCAGTGGTTGGTGTTTGTGGTAGATTTACACAGTGGTTGGTGTTTGTGGTAGACATACAGTGGTTGGTGTTTGTGGTAGACTTATACAGTGGTTGTGAGCAGTAGGATCATCCCTAAAGGTGCTACCACTGGGCAGCGTTTTGGGCCGGGTGTCACAGTTCAGCGCCGGGGTTAACCGACCTGTCTGCCTGAGTTTTTGTCCTCCGCAAAAGCCTGGCGTGCCAGCCCAGCCTCCCCGACGACCCATCCTTCTTCGCCCCTCGTCCTCCTCGGCGTCTGCGGGATAATCGGAGAAAGAGAGAGAGAGAGAGAGAGAGAGAGAGAGTGTTAGGAGTGTCGCCGCGGCTGCTAGGCTGAGTGTGATGGGCTATGACAGGCCAGACTTAGGGGGTGGGGTGTGAGGGGGGGGGTGAGGCGGTGTAGCCCTGGCTCAGGGAGAGACGGCGGCGGATGTGAGGGGTTGATAACGACATCGTCTCCGCGACAGCCAGGACGAGATAAGGCTGAGAGAGAGTCCCTGTTTCTGGATAAAAGGGGTGATGAGGAGGAGGAGGAGGAGGAGGAGGAGAGGTGGGGGGGGGGGGGGGGGGGGGGGGGGGTAAATCGATGCCTGCGCTCCCCACATCTATGTTCTCCCTTCTCCTCAGCCTGCGGGGGCGTATTAAGGTTCCTCATATTCCTGATTTGAAGCGAGGCGAGATAGGAGTCCATGGCAGCATGCCAGCGGGGGGGCCTCGCTGTGGAAGCACCTAGAAGCAGTCAGGGGCGTGCGTGTGTAGCGCGTGCGTGTGCAGCGCGTGTGTGTGTGTGAGTGTAGCGCGCGTGTGTAGGGCGCGGGTGTGTGTGTGTGTGTGTGTGTGTGTGTGTGTGTGTGTGTGTGTGTGTGCTTGCGTGTGTGTGTGTCTGTGTGTGTAAAATGTGGAAAAGGAGGACAGAGAACTCTCCAGCAGCCTGTTCAAGGTCTTCTCATTATAACTTACAAAACCTGGGCCTTCCAAGACTAAACTACTTAAATAGTCAGGGCATTTTGAAGCATTTATATATATATATATAGGGAGTCCTTTGGGATCTACCTGTTAGATTCAAAGTGTGAGGAGACCAGCCCAGAGACCAGTTGGTCTGTCTCACTGTCCTTAGATGGAGGAGCAGGCAGTAAGTTAACTCCCTTCGCTGTCTCACTGTCCTTAGATGGAGGAGCAGGCAGTCAGTTAACTCCCTTCGCTGTCTCACTGTCCTTAGATGGAGGAGCAGGCAGTCAGTTAACTCCCTTCTCTGTCTGACTGTCCTTAGATGGAGGAGCAGGCAGTCAGTTAACTCCCTTCACTGTCTCACTGTCCTTAGAGGGAGGAGCAGGCAGTCAGTTAACTACCAGTGAGTGATTGTCAGCCTAATGGAGGACTGCCATTCAACCTGTTTCTGAGTCCTCAGGGTAAGAGATCACTCACCATTACGCTTCAGTGTCTGAGTTCAGCTTTTCATGAATTCCTTTGACCTTTTTTTTTCTTTTTCTGAACTGTGCTAGTTCAGAGCACACAACAGCTCGATCGCAGCGCCGCATTGCCACGCTAATTGATCTAGACGTAGACTTAGTAGTTGACAAAGTGTACGAGGCGAATGGATTCCAGCGACTGGTCTCTGGGGTGTGGTGGGTAGAAGAACTATCTGCAGAAATGAGGTCAGACTGAGCGACTCTACGAGGCGATACCATTGGCTGCCGGCGAGGTTCTCTAGCCTCCTGTCTCCGACCAATGAGCCGCCGTTGCTGCATGTCACGTCCACAGCTCATGCTGCTGGCTCCTCCCCCTTTTCCTTCACAGCTCCACCACGTGCTCTGGCTCCGCGACACGGCGTTCTTTTCTTCGTTTCCCGGCGCTCCCTGGCCGCGCTTGAACTTCTCCGGCCCTTTCTCTCGCCGTTCACTTCTTCTTTTTCTTGTCTCGCTCTCGATTCTTCACCGGATGGGGTCAAAGGTCAAGCAGATTTCCTCCCGCTGGCGTCACCGTCCATCCAAGGTAGGTGGCGTGGCCGACCGTCTTCCCGCGTAAGGGCGCCCGGCGTTCCCTCGTCCTCAGCCGGAGAGCGTTCCGCGTCGACAGCCTTTCCCAGCGCACCTGATCTTCCTGTTCGTCCGGGATCGGCCTTGTGATTCCACTTGTCCCAAAGTGTTCTGTGCCGTTCTTTGTGTCTGTGCTATCAGACTGTTGGCTAGTTCTCTTTGTGTTGTTGGGTGGGACGGTGTTTGAGCAACACGTTCTGCACGGTGCCGAGCTGGGGAACAGCTTCCCTCTGGCAGGGTGCTGCTTACAGAGTCAATTCAGGAACAGAACCGGTGTGTGAGTGGGTACTTGGCTTAATTTATAATAGCATGTGCCTGTGTGTGGGTGTGGGTTTCTGTGTGTGTGTGTGTGTGTGTGTGTGTGTGTGTGTCTGTGTGTCTGTGTGTATGTGTGCGTGCGTGTGTGTCTGTGTGTGTTCTCGATTTGGACGGGGATGTGGCTGTGATAAGTGTGTTATGAAGATCTCTGCATGAATGGCCTCCGGTGAGCTCAGAGTGCATGGGCCGGGGGTCCCACCACGACCTGGTCTCTCACTCACCTCCCACCCAGCCATAACAATGTACATACACACTCTGACCGAGAGCCACGTACACCACCACGTCCTCACACACACTGGCATGCGGGCACACAGGGGACGCCGACACACCCCTCACACTTCAAATTGCCCAGGGCACTTTCACTGATGAAACCCCCTCGCAAAGGCACGCAAAAAAAAGATAAACGTGCACCCACTGTAGCCTAGCCCTACTGAAGAGATATGAAAATCAATTTCTTTTCCCTCACAGAAAGAATAAAGACTTAGAATGGGATGATTGCAGCGCCTCTTTAAGGCAGTGGGAATCTTGAATTAACATAATTATGGTCTCTGGGTCACACTTTGTGGCCATGCAGACCTCCTCCATGCTACTGAGGCTCTTTGTTCACTTCGGAGGCTGCGGTGTGTGTTTCTGTACGTGTGTGTGCGTGTGTGTATGTGTGTGTGTGTGTGTGTGTGTGTGTGTGTGTGTGTGTGTGCATGAGTCCTATCATTGCTGCCAGATGGCCGCGGAGGAGATGAGGTCGGAACTCATGAAAGGGACCACAGAGCCAAACAAACACACACATACACACTCACGCACACACATACAGATGCGCGCACACACACACACACACACACACACACACACACACATATTGTGTTGAATGGATGCGTAACCACACACACAGCTAATATTGTCAAACGTACAACTGCATTCACACAGACACGGCAAGCGCTCACACTCCCACACACGCAAGCGTATGCACGAGCGCGCGCACACACACACACACACACACCCGGTAGAATAATATTCATTTGTTTTAGTGTTCTCAGACTGAAGCAGCGTCTCTCTGAATTATTTTCACATTTTCAGGAGTGCTCTCAATTATTTCCTCATGCTGAAAGGTTGTCAGAACCCATTGACGCGCCACAATTCTCCTCTGCATACAGATTATGTCGTGCACGGGGAGTGTACCAATCTTTGTGTAAAGTGCATGTGAAACATCATGAATTGCTTGGCGGGCCTACCTACCCACCTGGCCCTCCTTTAAAACGAAACGCGCGGCTTCCGCGTTCACCTTATCAACGCAATCATCCTCATGCTAATCGCCCGTTAACCTCAGTGAGCGAGGGGGACGAGCGTGACCGGCCCAGTCGGACTCGTCCGGGCTCGTCCCGTAGCGTGACGCTACCGGGGGGGGGGGGGGGGATAAGGGGTGACACGGCGAGGCGACTTGCCCAAAATAGGATGCCCTCGGGATGTTGTCGAGCCGCGGGGGGGGGGGGGGGGTGTCTGACTGAGCCCGTGCACTTTGACCTTTCTCCAGAAACCCAAGGGAAGCACGTTTTTCTAGCGGAGAACACGATGCCTTTTGATGTTGAATCTGCCCGCGGGACAGGGGCGTGGCGTTGGGAAAGCGGGTTGAGAAGTTGTATCCGTCATCTGAGTGTCCTTTTATTAGTTCCGGAGACAGACGGTGAGTGACCTGCCAGGCTGCCTCCCGCTCTGCTTCCTGGTGAATAGCTGATGCCTGAGCCTCGTTCCCTGCTGTCCCTGGGGGAACGGGGGAACGACCGCTACTTCCACGCTTCCAGCTTTGAGTGACAGGCAGCTACCGTTATCCACCTCACACACGCAGGAGTGCTCCGCCTGATATTTGTCGGACACGTTGGCTTGTTTTTTCTGCCTGGGATTTAAACGAGTGATTTTGCGAGGGGGGATGTTGATCCGCTGCAGGGAGATGGTTTAATTTAGTAGGATTGCGTTGTTGGCGGCTCGTTGGTGGCCTGTCATGTCGGGGATTTGGACTGCCTGGAGGACAGGTACAGCCACGCTGTCTGGAGGGGGGCGGGGGGTGGCTACGTGGGAGGGAGACGCACAAAAGCAATTGGTTATCACGCCACCCCAAGTTTGACAGCCAGTGTGTGTTTGTTTGATTCGCATAGAAATACACAGACCGACACACACACACACACACACACACACACACAGTGTTCGTATAAATCTGCCTTAATTCTCCCTAGCATGCACATCCCACCTAGACACACACACACACACGTACACACATACACGCACACACAGCGTGCACGTTGGCCATGCTGGGGCGGTGGGTCTGACGGACTGGTGCGTTTGTCGGCTGCTCAGTGCCTAGGTGGACCACTTGGTATTCCAGCATCTTCCTCCGCCTCTGGGACAGACTGACACACTGTGGGGGGAGGGGGGCTGTGGCCCTCCACCTGCCTCCTCTTCCTCCTCGCTTCTGACACACTGACTGAGCGAGGGAGGCACGGAGGACGAAGATGCAGAAAGACGTGGCGTGGCGGTGAAAGAGTGAGAGTGAGAGGGAGAGTGAGAGGGAGAGGGAGAGGGAGAGGGAGAGGGAGCGGAGCGTGACGTGAGAGCGGCCGTGTTAACGGTGACGGCGTGGCGGTTGGGGTTCAGGCCGAGAGCTCCGTGGTGTTTCAACGCACACGGGGAGTTTGACACAGACGCGCACTCATGGGACCTGCTGCAGCTCCACCCACTGTCGTGCTCTCTCTCTCTCTCTCTCTCTCTCTCTCTCTCTCTCTCTCTCTCTGTCCCTCTGTCTCCCCCTCTTGCTCTCTCTCTCTCTCTCTCTCTGTCCCTCTGTCTCCCCCTCTTGCTCTCTCTCTGTCTCTCTCTCTCCCTCTCTCTCTCCCCCCTCTCTCTCTCTTACCCTCTCGCTCTCTCTCTCTGTCTCTCCCCCCCCTTTCTCTCTCCCACCCCCCCCCCCCCTCCTCTCTCTCCCCCCTATCTTTTTTTCTCTTGGGTTCTGTCCCCCCCCCCCCTTTCTCTCTCCTCTCTCCCCCCCTCTCTCTCTCTCCCTCTCTCCGTTCACCTCTCTCTCTCGCTGCCCGGTCCCCTTGTCCTCTATGTGTTGTGTGTACTTGACCTCGGCCCTCCAGCAGCTCCTCAACGGTTCTGTATTGTTCTGAGCGGCCATTACCGTTACTCACAAAATAAGACCCTGCGTTACCCACCCTCTCTCTCGCTCTCTCTCTCGGCGCATCGACGTAATCTCCCCCGGTGAATGCGTTGTCACGCGCGCCTCCACCCATCACCTTCGAGGCGACATCGGGACATCGGGACTCGAAATGGGCCAATCCTCTTCTCTTTTGGAGTGCCTAATGATAGACAGGTGTGTCCGCCTTAGCAACCCCCCGCCCCTTCTCCTCCTCCGTTGTGTGGCCTTCAGATCTCCAAGGGGAGGTCACTGGTGATGGATCCACCTCCCTCTCCTCCTCCAGCGGTGTGTGGCGTTCAAATCTCCAAGGGGAGGTCACCCCACCCCACCCACCACTTTTTCCAAACGTACACACAGCAATGGAAGTGGCCCACCGGCTCGACTGGAGAAGCCATTTACCCTTGTGCTTTGGGGCTTTGAATATTCCGTCTGCCCCCACGCGAGTGGCTGCGCTTCCAGAAAGGTGACCGTTACGCAACATGCACGTGCCACTCATTTACTGCACATTAGCAGGTCAACAAGCCGACGTTTGAATTTCATTCGCCATTTGATTTTGAATAGCATGAAATGAACATCAGGCATTAGGCTGCTCATCAACATAGGGTTAAATTGTCACGGAGTATCAACGGTTTATATTTCGAATATTGTTTCGTTTTGCCTTTCTTCGTCTCAAATGAATGAAAGCATAGTTAGCTAGATGGTGTATAGCTAATTAAGCTCAGTAGAAATAAAGTACAGTGATACGTTACGAACTCCGATTCTTTTTTTCAGTATAAGTTTCAAATCTAAAGTATGTTAAAATCACTTTTGAAAGGCATAGATGTCACGACGACTTCGTTATCGAGGGAGGACTCATCCATGCTTGTTTGTCCTCGTCATCATTCAACGCGTGCTGCGTCCGCAGACTGCGTACGGAAATTAAGTGAAGAGACATTCAGCACCCTTCTGCTGACAATGTGCGGGGAGAGAGAGCTTACCAACGCGACACATTACAAACGAAAGAGAACAAAGTGCACTGGAAAAGCATACGGGGGCCTTACAATAAAAACATCCCATCAAGTGCTTATCCTCAGTAAATACAGTCGTAAAGTTGCTGTGTACTGTTAACATTACTGTAGAAAAACAGCTGATTGCTAGGTAGATCGGAGGAATGCGTTTCAATGTGGTGTTCCAATGGCACCGGTGGAGCGTACATGCCAAAGGGTTAAGGGGAGTTTTGGAGCATGGTTGTGGGACGCTCTCCTCTTCTCTTAGTGTTCCACCCTCCTCCGCTCCGCTCCTCTTCGCTACACATCCTCCGTGAGGACCAGCCCTCGGAGACGTCCTGCCAGGCCCATCAACGAGAGACCTCGTTAGGGCACAAACGAGACCAAAGCCTGTAATGACGGCGAGGACCAGAGTCGGACAGGCTCGTAAACTCCTCCAGTGTACATCCCCGGAAAGGATGGAGCGATGACGATCCATTGAGGATGGGTTCCCCCTGACTCTGCCCTGCGGTACAGTGAGGCTCAACCAAAGAGCTGGACACTAAACACAACCATCTGTTGGCCTTTGAACGGCCTCGTCCAGCTCAGGCCCTGGGCCTCTGTCACTGGCCTCCACGTTAGCCAGGTGGGGTGGGATGCAGCATTGGCGGCCCAGCTCCTGGCTCCGTCCCGGGGCTTGTAGGAGCGTGTCTCCTGGCTAGGAGGGCCGGGGCTGAGCGGCTGCGTCTGCGTCGGCGCCGTCGGCGGAGCGTTCCAAGTCGTCGAGCGGTAATTACACCCAGCCGCTTGGTCCTCAACCATAACATGTATTAAAGGGCAATTAATGGAGGCTGTAATTGCTTTGAGACTTTTCTCCTGCCTGCTCGTTATCAAAGGTCTCCCCACAGTGGTGCGGAGTGAGGAGGAGCAGTGAGCAGGAGGGGGGGAGGAGGAGAGGAGAATGCAAGAGAGCGGGGGAGGAGAGGGGGGGTGGGGGGGGGGAGACAAGGGTGAAAGGGAAGCAGGAGGAAAGCAATTATTGCCGGGGAGTTCTCTGAACAAGAGTCCTCTGCTGGGTGATTGTGTTGTTGACGATGTGTTCCTCGGCAAACACCTGATTAACATGGGAGCTGAATGGTTTGGGTGGCATATCAAGCACATGGAGGAAAAAAACACATGCGCACACACATACACACACCCACACTCTCCAATCACGCATGCAAACACACACACACACACACACACACACACACCCTCTTTCTCTGGCACAAACACAACGCACAGCCATTTGCCGGTTGACTTGTTTGCCATGTCCTGGAGTCTGTTAGTGTGTTGGCTCCTGAGAATGCTTCACTTCCTGTGTCTGACGCTCCAATCCGTAACGACCAATCAGTGGCCTGGAAAGGCTGGGCACCTTTAAATGAATATGCACATTTACCGGATAAGAGAATATACGTTATATATACACATATAATATATACACACGCACAGACACACACACACACGCACGCACGCACACACACACACACACACACACACACACACACACACACACACACACACACACACACACACACGCAGCCCCTGTCAGTAGGTGTCCAGGCTGGCTAAAATAATGACTGTTTGTCCTGGCAGAGCACAGTGCCAGTTATACTGCACAATATTCGCCACATTCCAGACACTCGTCATTTATCTTCTCACATTCTATTTTCTATTGCTTGTTCACATCCACACATGTCCTCTAGCGCACACACACACACACACACACACACACACACACACACACTCTCTCTCTCTCTCTCTCTCTCTCTCTCTCTCACTCTCTCTCTCTCTCTCTCTCTCTCTCTCAGTAGAGTGTGACCATTCCCTTGTGGTGTCAGACCTGGTCCTTAAATTAAACTGGGTTGTCATTGATCATGAGTACTGCCTCACCTACACACACACACACACACACACACACACACACACACACACGCACACACACACACACACAGTCTAAGAGGCACAGATTAGAAGCCTACAGCAGTCTGCTAGCCGTGGTCTACCAGAAAGACCTCCCTCTCCTCCACCTCTGGCACCGTATCACTAACATCTGTAATGGATTCTGTGAGCTGGAGGAAAAGCACTGGCCATTTTAAGGGATTGGGGGGGGGGGGGGGGGGTGGGGGGCTAGTGAGGGGATAAATAACAGAGGCCAACAGAGGATGAATCTCTCGCTCCAACACACACACACACACACACACACACACACACACACACACACACACACACACACACACACCTTCAACTCCCCAACGCTAATACACATTTAACTGCACCCATCCTGTCAACGTTTTAATAGATTTTACATTTCATCTTGGTTCCCGAGCCTCGCATTGTTTTATTATATTTTACGGGCGTGTGTCGTTATTAAGATCTGTCCAGGGAGGCTGGCCACGGACGATTCTATTGATATGTCCCTCTTTTCCCGCGAGGCGCGGCACGGGGCGGTAGAGCCGTCTGATTTTCCACGCGGCTGGCCCG
The DNA here is from genome assembly GCA_026901105.3 of Galaxias olidus. Lineage (NCBI taxonomy): Eukaryota > Metazoa > Chordata > Actinopteri > Galaxiiformes > Galaxiidae > Galaxias > Galaxias olidus. Next base: position 34,975 of record JAPMUY010000674.1, on the reverse strand, counting down.
CAGGTTGTAAACTCTGACCTTCACGAGCACACCCGCCCTGGCACCACCCCGTTGGTGTTTGATTAAGACATTTAAACTCTCACACATAGGTCAATGAATTTGTGTGCTTATAATATGTATATTTTAGATACATTTTTCCAAATATATAGTATATACTGTAGATATGTCATTGTGCACTATATCAAATATATATATATATATATATATATATATACAGGGGTGTAACACAGGATTCTGTCTCTGCGGGCCCTTCTTCCCCTTTGGATTCATAATATTATCCTTAATACATTTTCAAATTACATTCATTTACATTAAAAAAATGGGACCAACCATGCCAATCAGTAATGCATTTTCAAATCACATTCATTTACATCAAAATTAATGGGACCAACCGTACAAATCAGGATGCAGTGGACATTAGCTGTTTAACCCGCGTGCATTCAAACGGTGCAACGTGCTTGAACTTTCGAATCCCACCACAACTCCAACCTCCCTCCTTTAACACGCCCTAGGACGACATGCTGACCCCCCCCCCCCCCCCCCCCCCCACGCGCCCACGGCTAGACGAGGTTTGACGGCGGCGGCGGCGTGTGTCCCCCCCCCCCAAATAATACGCACGGTGCGCTCCACAACAGGACAGACGGAAAGGTGGAATGAGGAAGAGAGAGAGAGAGGGCGAGAGGAAGCGGGGGAGCCGCTAAAGAGGAGGGGGTCTGGAATGGGCCGTAAAATTAGGCCTCATCATCTTTGAAGAAGAGTTCCATCTGTTTCAATTTACGATGTGGCACGACTTGGAACCTCGCCGCGGGGAAAGGGAATGGGATTTTGATTCATTCTATCTTGGGGGCAGCGGAGGGGGGGGGGGGGTTGAGATCAATAGCACTCACACTGCCACCACCGTCCCCTCCTTACAAACGCAGCCCGCCGCCACAACGTACCGCCGACATAAATATCAAACGCGCGCGTCTCCTCTCCCTTCTCCTCTCTGACCCTCGTCTTCTTGTTTGACTCATAAATGCGGGTTGTTTAGACGGCCGCCGCTCCCTTCACCGGCCTCGGCCACAGAGCCCTTGCCCCCTCCTCCCCCCCCCCCCCGTAGTCTTGATCGTCAGTGGCTGCACGTGGGGCGCTCCCTTCGCAACGTGCGTCTAATGGGAGTCAAGTTACGACTTGAACACGATGAGGATGATGATTAAAAATGACGTGAGGGGGCCAGCGATGGGAGCGCGCTGCTGAACAGAGACCCTGGGACTGCACCTCGCCGCGGCGTGACTCTGGGTTCGGTGCTCGCGTAGCCGTGAGACGGTCGGGTGCGGACGTGGTCGTTCCTCTCGCAGCGGTCCGTGGCCAAAGACTGTCTTTGTTTCGTTGTTGTTTTTCCCACTTCTAATTCAGCTCTCCGTGTTTGGACGCGTTTCCACTCACCGCCTCCACTCCCCCCCCCCCCCTAAATTACAAGCTAGACGAGTGTAATTTGTTATTGAACCGCTCTCATGTTGATGGACAGGTGTGACTCTCAAGTGGCTGTCTCCCCGTAGATTCCTATTAGCTCGGCCATTTTGGAATCGGCTCCACACTCTTTGGGCGTTAGACCCAACGACGAGGCCTCTACTTTGCTCTGCTCGTTCCCCTGACTTTGCCTCACGTCGTCCAGCTGGCTATGAATGTGTCGGTACCGGAGATGTAGCGCGGTACAGTTCAGACACACTGAAGCCCCGTTACAGGTCGTCTTTGTACGCACGGCTGAAATATTCTCACCTCATACCCTCTGCACATGAATTAAATCTGCCTCCATCTGTGTCTCTTATTCATACACACACTGACATGCACGCGAACCCGCACACACGCACACTGATACAGTCCATTGTATTTGTGTAGAGTGTACCGAAGGATGAGCAGGGATACTTCCGGAATAGGCACGTGAGCACGACAGACTTGCCCAGCTTGGAGGAGACGTTTGACTGTTAACCCCCACCCTGACAGCTGAACCCGTTGTATTGTGCTTACCTTAAATACACCAGGGAGACCCGCCGATCACCATGGTAACATATAGAGGCTGCACCGTCACAATGGGGGAGTAACCCAGGGCTCTCTGCCATTGACAGTCTGGAACACTCCAGAGTCCTCGGTCTGAACACGTCTCATCGTCATCGCCCCCCCCCCCCCCCACACACACACACACTCTCTCTCTCTCTCTCTCCCCTCTGTGGGGCCCCTGGGGGCCCCACCGTAACGCACAGAGGGGCCCAGTCCGCCAGTGTACTCCCCTCCCTCGGCATTGATGAAACATTTCCTGTTACTGTTAGTGCTTTGAGAAAAAGAGAGGAGTGAGGTGAAGGATAGGGAGGGGGGGGGGGGGGGGGGGGGGGGGGGGGGAGTTAAAAATATCTAAATTAAGTGCTGAATCAGCGGCGTCCTGGTTTGTCCCCATCACTCATCACCTGGGCCGCTGTCAGAGAGAGAGAGAGAGAGAGA
>JAPMUY010000674.1:0-12500 GCA_026901105.3 Galaxias olidus | reverse complement strand
GGGGATGGGGTGGTGGGTGTGGGGGTTGTGCATATTCAAGTGGTCCGTGTGTGCATGTGAGTGTATGTCCCACTCTCATTAACAGTTAACTAATGAAGGAAAGCATCTAGCGCTGTCTTTCTCTATCGCTCACAAAGAAACCTCAGCCTGTCAAATTAGAACAATTAACTCTCAACTCACAACTGTGTCTGTAAAATAAACACAGACACACACAGACACACACACAGACAAACACACACATACATACATACATACATTCATATAGACAGACACGCACACACACACAAACATACATACATACATACACACACACACGCGCACACACACGCACACACACAAACTTCTCCACCACCAGGCGTGAGTCCAGGAAGTTAGCATCCGTACTCCCATCTGCTCCTGGCAAGCCCGCCAATTAGCCAGACCTCCTCCACGTCTCGTCTCCGCTCCGTCGTGAACATGAGCGATTACGTTTACGAGCGTTTAGCTTTGCCCCTCGTTTAGCTCATCTCCAAAGTTTCACTCCAGCACGACATAATGTGGTGGGATGGGGGTTGCAGATCCTGTTCTGTAAACAATGACTGGACAATCCCATTCACCAGCTGCCCGGCTGCATTCTGACAACAGAGTGGGGTGGCCATTCAGCGAGGACGGGGACGGGGGGGACGGGGGGGTCTGTGCCTGGCCCACTTCAGGCTGTACTTTACTCTCTTTGTGAGGGTTCAGGACAGGTGGGGGGCTGTACCCGGCCCACTCCAGGCTGTACTTTACTCTCTTTGTCAGGGTTCAGGACAGGTGGGGGGCTGTGCCCGGCCCACTCCAGGCTACACTCTCTTTGTCAGGGTTCAGGACAGGAGGGGCTTTGCCCGGCCCACTGTAGACTGATCTTTATTCTCTGTTTGTCAAGACGGGGGGCTGTCCACTGCAGGCTGTACTTTACTCTCTTTTTGTCAGGACAGGGGGGGCTGTGCACTGCAGGCTGTACTTCACTCTCTGTTTGTCAGGGTACAAGACAGGGGGAGGGGGGGCTGTCCACTGCAGACTGTACTTTACTCTCTGTTTGTCAGGGTACAGGACAGGGGGGGCTATTTTTGTGCTGTACTCTCTGTTTGTCAGGTCAGGGGGAGTAGCTGGTGCAGGTGGCTGATATGTCACACTTATCCTCTCTGTCTTAGCTCATTCCTCCCCCGGCCTTTGTGTTGTTTTTCCTACACCTCTCGTTTTCTGACGTTTTGCCCTTTTCCTTCTCTTGTTCTTTCTCTTTTTTAGCTGGTCCCCCATCTTGCTCTTTGACCTTGTCACGACTTCGTTCATTTTGTTCTCTACTGCTGCTCTCTTCTTCTTCCCTTTCCCTGCCTCCCTCCCTCCGTCCTTCTGTCCCTCCCTCTGATCAATGTCCTCCCCTGTCCGTCCTATTGACCGCTCTCCTCTTACTGGTTGTAACAGCACACCCACTCACCCAGCCCCCCCTTCCTTGACGTCCCTCCCGGGGACCAGTCCCCGGCAGCAGGGTCAGGTGTCCCTGGCGGCCCCGTCACGGGGGCTTTGGGTCGGCTCCGTGGCTCTTTGGGGAGCTCCAGGGCTCTGGTGCCTTGCAGGCTGTAATGGAGGCAGTGGTGTGGGATTGGCGTGGTGCGTACCAGAGAGTGTGTGTGCTTTCTTTGGCCTGTGGGGTGTAGTTGCACCTCCATTTTAGGAGAAAGAAGTGCAGGGGTGGTAATGGGCTTTCGGGCGGTAATTATACTGTTACACAGCATGGCTCTCACACACACACACACACACACACACACACACACACACACACACACACACACACACACACACACACACACACACACACACACACACACACATTGAAATACACACACCTTGTGGTGCCTTGACCAATATAAGGCAACACCCACCGATAGGCACCACAGACAAGCAATCTGTGTCCTCCGTTCCTCTCTCTAGCTGTCTCTCTCCTTCTCTCTCTATCCTCACACACACAGAGCTTAATTTAAGTGGGTCCATTTTTCTGTCTGGCGGGTAGAAAGTGCTGAATAGAAAAAGGCAGTGTGTGTGTGTGTGCGCGGGCGGCCGGGTGGGTGGGTGAAAGTTGACAGCTTTTCTGTGGGGTAACGTGGATAAACAAACAGAGCCGATGTGATGTTGACAGCGGGACTGTCAGTCACAGGCCGAGAGCCGGAGAGGCGGAGCAGAGAGGCCTGCACGCTGAGGAGAACGGACGGGTAATGGTACCTTTGGACAAGACGGCGTGTGGTCCAACACTCCTCGTGCGTGTTCAAATGGGCAGCAGTATAATAATGTCATAACAGTTATGTGTGTCAAATCAAACTCGTTTCATTTTAATAGCACCTTCCATGCACAGAGGCAATTCGCTGTGCTTTACACACGTCAAGCAGAAACATACAAGGACGAGAACACAAGACCATTCAAAGAAACGGGAAACAAAATGATAAGAGAAAATACAAGTGCCAGGAATGACGAAACTCCCGTGGGATGAAGTATTCCCACTCACATGCAACAGAGAACATATACGTTTTTGATCGGGATTTGAAAGTAGTCAGGCTTGGAGCGAGTCTCTTCTGTATGTCGGTTCCAGCTATTTGTTGCATAGTAGCGAAACGCTGCTTCGCCTTTTTTGGTTGTAAATCGGGGGACGGTTAGCAGACCTTTATCCGGATGACCTGAGGGGTCTAGACGGTTCATACTGCGTTAGCATGTCGGTAATGTATTTTGGGCCCGAATTATGTAGTGACTTGTAGGTGAGCAACAGTATTTTAAAGTCAGTTCTCTGACACACAGTGTAGTGATTTTAGAATTGATGTAATATGTAAATATTTCATGGTCTTTGTTAACAGTCTGACGGCCTCGTTCTGAACAAGCTGCAAGTGTTTTTTGGGGGGAATACCCGAGAGAAGGCGATTACAGTAGTCCAAGCCTACTGGTAATAAATGCATGAATAATGTTTAATAACTTTTTCAAATATTATGCTCTTCCAATCTCAATTTTAATCGCTGAGCGATCTCCTCGCTTTTTAAAACAGGCTATGAATATAAATAGCAGCGCATTAGGTAAAGCTTAATGCCGCTAATCTTTCATTCCCACGCGCTGAGTTTAAATGCCATGGAGTGCGATCCCCATTCCGCGTCGGCTCTCTCCCGTATCCCTTCGCACGGCGGCCAGGCCACACACACACACACACACGGTGACCGGCATGCGAGCGGGAGGGGCACGACAAGGGCGTCCGGAGCTCACGCTAATGGCGCGCGCCGCCTGTGGCCTGGAAGGAAGCTGACCGCCGATACGGACACCCGAACCCAGGGGCCGGCGAGCCGCTCCTGTAAACCAGCGACGGGTCGTTCCGCTGCGCACTCACAGGCAGGGCAGCCATTTTAGTGTTCAGCACGATAATCTATCAAAGGGGAGAGTCATACAATCCACCCCTAGCTAACCCTAACATATCGCCGGCTAACGAGGTAGCAGCTAACCCAGGCCTCCTGAAGACCAAGTTGAACCATAACGCATTAATTCAGTGAAGCATTGAGGAATGTGTCTGATTGGGAACGGTTAGCCAAATAAATGTGGCTCTAAAATGATTCATAGGGCCTTTTGTGATGAAATGGATGTGCTTCTTTATGCCTTTGAGTTCGGAAATAGATCTCGTGGAGTCGTACTCACTGTATCGGCAAGGCATTTGTAAAGGTCAAGCGAGGAGGCATGCAATAGGCGGAGTGCAGTACGAAATGCAGTTCCGGGTCCATCATGTTCCAACTCATAGGCTAGAACGTTTCCCTTCTTTGTTCCTGTTTGTATAATCTCTGAATAATGACTATTTTGAAGAGCACACGTGAGCAGAAGAAGCGAGCTGTCCTTTGTGTCTTTGGTGCCCTGGTGAAGCGCGTGCTGCTTGCCTTTGTGTAACCTCCAGAGAGAGGAGTCACACTGTGTCAGTGGGGGGGTGGGGGGTGGGGGGGGGGGGGGGGGGGGGGGTGGTGATGTGTGCGCTAGCGCACGCCAAAGCACAGGCTCCCTCCATCACACATCTGTGAAGTCTCTTTTCTACAACACCGCAACTCTCTCTCTCTCTCTATCTCTCTCTCCTTTTCTTTCTCTTGCTCTGTCTTCCATCTTCTACCTCTCTTCCTTTTCCCTCCATCTCCCTGTCTCTCTCTCTTTCTCTCTCTCTCTCTCTCCCTCTCTCTCTCTCTCTCTCTCTCTCTCTCTCTCTCTCTCTGTCTCTCTGTCTTTGTGGGCTGTTTGACAGGGTGGGGTGGGGGGGTTGGGGCGGGTCTCTTTTCTTTTGAAGACAGGGTTGTAAATGAGGGGGCGTTTGCTTATTAGTGTGTGTTGGATGGTACCATAAAGAGCGCCTAAAAGTCAAAGTCTCTCTCTCTCTCTCTCTCTCTCTCTCTCTCTCTCTCTCTCTCTCTCTCTCTCTCTCTCTCTCTCTCTCTCTCTCTCTCTCCCTCTCTCTCTCCTCTCTCTCTCCCATACCTCTCTTCTGACTGTCCTGGGTAAAGCGTCATCTTAGTGCCTGGTTGAGACTGGTCCAAATCCAGACGCCCACTCGAGGACGGACTTTCAAGTCGAAAGGACAATTGTGAGGAGCCTTGTCGTGCTTTCATCTTCCCGGGTCCCGCTGATGCCCTGATTGGTTTGCGGAGCGCCGTGCCTACCCCACGACAGGGTGAAGATTGTGTCACGTCCTCCTCCTCCTCCTCACGTGGTTCACCCCGCCCTCCCCTCGTCAGGAGCGGCTGTCCTGGACACGTGACTAGCCCAGTGTAGCATCCCTCCTTCTCTCTCCCTCTCTTTCTCTCTCCCTCTCTCTCTCGCTCCCTCTCGTGTATCCAGAGGAAGAAAATAAAACAGAGAGAGGCAAGACATGCAGCGGAGCGCTTATAATGAAGATATGCCCTTTGACTGCAGAACAGAGTGTATCTCCATATCACGAAGACCGAGGGACCACCAGCACACCTCTCTCTCTCTCGCTCTGTCTGTCTTTCTCTCGCTCTCTCTTTTTCTCTCTCCCTGACCCTCTCTCTCTGTCTTTCTCTCTCTCTCTCGCTCTCTCTCTCTCTCTTTCTCTCTTCCTGCCTCTCTCTCTCTCTCTCGCTCTCTCTCTCTCTCTTTCTTTCCCTGCCTCTCTCTCTCTCTCTCTCTCTCGCTCTCTCTCTCTCTCTCTCTTTCTGTCCCCTTTCTCCTAACCTATCCTGATGATGGTTGGGAGGTGTTCTCCTGGTCTTTGGTGTATCCCTCTGACAGTCTTTGGTAAAGAGCAGCAGGAAGGTGCTAGGCTAAGTGCCAGGCTAGCTTCTCCCCAACTATATTTCAGGTGACCTTGTGTTTTATCCATAGGGCTAGTTGGTCATTCTGCTATTGAACTATTAAACATTTCTCATGTTTTATTTCATACATGTTTATCTCTTTTAACCCTTTTCAACACTTTTTCATGTTGTATTTTGAATATTGGTGGAAATTTAGATTTGATTGGATTCAGTGACTAACAAAGTAACACGTTGAAACTGGGTAACTGTACAATAAAGCCATCTGGGAATCACACCATCATTTAACTCAGAACTACTTTCCTACAACATTTGCATTAAAGCTTTGCATAAAGCATTGTGGGAAACGCAGTCTCGGGGACTCCATTAAGTAAGTGCGACCCTGTCACAGTCCAGAAGCCCCGGTGTTCAACCTTACCATTGTCCCCTTGTCATTGACATACACACGCAGAAATTACCAGGGCTGTATGACGCGGCCCAGCCCCACCTCAATCTCCCTCTTCCCACCGCCTCACTTAATGGCTCCATCCGTCTTCCCTGGAGCTTTGCAATCATTAGCCAGGCGCCGGCCAGCTCCGTGCCCCGGCACAGTGTGACGTGCTGGGCATGGCAGAGCCGGCGCGAGGGCCTGGAGATCTAAAGCCCCTGTTATTATCCTCTCAGTCTAGCTCGGAGGCTGGGGCAGTAAAGCCAGGATTTGCCTCTCTGAATGGGGCTTCTCAGGCCCTGGGTCCACACCCCTCCTCCTCCTCCTCCTCACTTGGAGCTGATTTGCTGGCAGAGGGGATAGACGGAGGGGAAAAACGGGGGGAGGAGAAGAAAAGGTGAACTAAGGGTATGTAAAGGATCGAAGGGGCTTGGAGGAAAGGAAGACATTTCCGAGTCGCCACAGAAGGTTGGTCTTTGTAGTCCTCCAAGGCTCTCCACAGAAGGTTGGTCTTTGTAGTCCTCCAAGGCTCTCCACAGAAGGTTGGTCCTTGTAGTCCTCCATGGCTCTCCACAGAAAGTTGGTCTTTGTAGTCCTCCATGGCTCTCCACAGAAGGTTGGTCTTTGTAGTACTCCATGGCTCTCTCAATTTTGGCAGCAAATTCCAGCGCACATCTGGGAATTAGAGAAACCTCAGCTGAAAAAGGGGGTTTCCGTAAGCTTCCAAGAATCCTGTGTTTTCTTACACCATGTTGGCTCTCCTTTCTCCTCAGTGCACCTGGAGGACCAAATAAAAGGCAGTCGTTTAATTGGGGTTCATCTCCCTCCCCATAATTAATTTCTGTTTCTCACTTCCCCAAAGCCAGCCTCCAGAGAAGCCGGTGTGATGGAAGTGGAGCTGCTGGTTAGCTGCTCTGCTGTAGAGTCTGTCTGTGGACAGGGGGCTGCAGGTTAGCTGCTCTGTTGTAGAGTCTGTCTGTGGAGAGGGGGCCGCTGGTTAGCTGCACTGTTGTAGAGTCTGTCTGTGGAGAGGGGGCCGCTGGTTAGCTGCTCTGCTGTAGAGTATGTTAGGCTGTGGAGTGGGGGCTGGTTAGCTGCTCTGCTGTAGAGTATGTTAGGCTGTGGAGAGGGGGCTGGTTAGCTGCTCTGCTATAGAGTTTGTTAGGCTGTGGAGAGGGGGCTGGTTAGCTGCTCTGCTGTAGAGTATGTTAGGCTGAGGAGAGGGGGCTGGTTAGCTGCTCTGCTGTAGAGTTTGTTAGGCTGTGGAGAGGGGCTGGTTAGCTGCTCTGCTATAGAGTTTGTTAGGCTGTGGAGAGGGGGCTGGTTAGCTGCTCTGCTATAGAGTTTGTTAGGCTGTGGAGAGGGCTGGTTAGCTGCTCTGCTGTAGAGTATGTTAGGCTGTGGAGAGGGGGCTGGTTAGCTGCTCTGCTATAGAGTTTGTTAGGCTGTGGAGAGGGGGCTGGTTAGCTGCTCTGCTATAGAGTTTGTTAGGCTGTGGAGAGGGGGCTGGTTAGCTGCTCTGCTGTAGAGTTTGTTAGGCTGTGGAGAGGGGGCTGGTTAGCTGCTCTGCTGTAGTTTGTTAGGCTGTGGAGAGGGGGCTGGTTAGCTGCTCTGCTATAGAGTATGTTAGGCTGTGGAGAGGGGGCTGGTTAGCTGCTCTGCTATAGAGTTTGTTAGGCTGTGGAGAGGGGGCTGGTTAGCTGCTCTGCTGTAGAGTATGTTAGGCTGTGGAGAGGGGGCTGGTTAGCTGCTCTGCTGTAGAGTTTGTTAGGCTGTGGAGAGGGGGCTGGTTAGCTGCTCTGCTATAGAGTATGTTAGGCTGTGGAGAGGGGGCTGGTTAGCTGCTCTGCTATAGAGTTTGTTAGGCTGTGGAGAGGGGGCTGGTTAGCTGCTCTGCTATAGAGTTTGTTAGGCTGTGGAGAGGGGGCTGGTTAGCTGCTCTGCTATAGAGTTTGTTAGGCTGTGGAGAGAGGCTGGTTAGCTGCTCTGCTGTAGAGTATGTTAGGCTGTGGAGAGGGGGCTGGTTAGGTGCTCTGCTGTAGAGTATGTTAGGCTGTGGAGAGGGGGCTGGTTAGCTGCTCTGCTGTAGAGTCTGTCTGTGGAGAGGGGGCTGGTTAGCTGCTCTGCTGTAGAGTATGTTAGGCTGTGGAGAGGGGGCTGGTTAGCTGCTCTGCTATAGAGTTTGTTAGGCTGTGGAGAGGGGGCTGGTTAGCTGCTCTGCTGTAGAGTATGTTAGGCTGTGGAGAGGGGGCTGGTTAGCTGCTCTGCTATAGAGTTTGTTAGGCTGTGGAGAGGGGGCTGGTTAGCTGCTCTGCTATAGAGTTTGTTAGGCTGTGGAGAGGGGGCTGGTTAGCTGCTCTGCTGTAGAGTATGTTAGGCTGTGGAGAGGGGGCTGGTTAGCTGCTCTGCTATAGAGTTTGTTAGGCTGTGGAGAGGGGGCTGGATATCTGCTCTGCTCTAGAGTAACTTAGGCTGAGGAGATGGGGGCTGGTTAGCTGCTCTGCTGTAGAGTATGTTAGGCTGTGGAGAGGGGGCTGGTTAGCTGCTCTGCTATAGAGTTTGTTAGGCTGTGGAGAGGGGGCTGGTTAGCTGCTCTGCGATAGAGTTTGTTAGGCTGTGGAGAGGGGGCTGGTTAGCTGCTCTGCTGTAGAGTTTGTTAGGCTGTGGAGAGGGGGCTGGTTAGCTGCTCTGCTATAGAGTTTGTTAGGCTGTGGAGAGGGGGCTGGTTAGCTGCTCTGCGATAGAGTTTGTTAGGCTGTGGAGTGGGGGCTGGTTAGCTGCTCTGCTATAGAGTTTGTTAGGCTGTGGAGAGGGGGCTGGTTAGCTGCTCTGCTATAGAGTTTGTTAGGCTGTGGAGAGGGGGCTGGTTAGCTGCTCTGCTATAGAGTTTGTTAGGCTGTGGAGAGGGGGCTGGTTAGCTGCTCTGCTATAGAGTTTGTTAGGCTGTGGAGAGGGGGCTGGTTAGCTGCTCTGCTGTAGAGTATGTTAGGCTGTGGAGAGGGGGCTGGTTAGCTGCTCTGCTGTAGAGTATGTTAGGCTGTGGAGAGGTGGCTGGTTAGCTGCTCTGCTGTAGAGTATGTTAGGCTGTGGAGAGGGGGCTGGTTAGCTGCTCTGCTGTAGTCTGTCTGTGGAGAGGGGGCTGGTTGGCTGCTCTGCTGTAGAGTTTGTTAGGCTGTGGAGAGGGGGCTGGTTAGCTGCTCTGCTATAGAGTTTGTTAGGCTGTGGAGAGAGGGGCTGGTTAGCTGCTCTGCTATAGAGTTTGTTAGGCTGTGTGAGAGGGGCTGGTTAGCTGCTCTGCTATAGAGTTTGTTAGGCTGTGGAGAGGGCTGGTTAGCTGCTCTGCTATAGAGTTTGTTAGGCTGTGGAGAGGGGGCTGGTTAGCTGCTCTGCTGTAGAGTTTGTTAGGCTGTGGAGAGGGGGCTGGTTAGCTGCTCTGCTGTAGAGTTTGTTAGGCTGTGGAGAGGGGGCTGGTTAGCTGCTCTGCTATAGAGTTTGTTAGGCTGTGGAGAGGGCTGGTTAGCTGCTCTGCTGTAGAGTTTGTTAGTGGAGAGGGGGCTGGTTAGCTGCTCTGCTGTAGAGTTTGTTAGGCTGTGGAGAGGGGCTGGTTAGCTGCTCTGCTATAGAGTATGTTAGGCTGTGGAGAGGGGGCTGGTTAGCTGCTCTGCTATAGAGTTTGTTAGGCTGTGGAGAGGGGGCTGGTTAGCTGCTCTGCTATAGAGTTTGTTAGGCTGTGGAGAGGGGGCTGGTTAGCTGCTCTGTGGAGTGGGGGCTGGTTAGCTGCTCTGCTGTAGAGTTTGTTAGGCTGTGGAGAGGGGGCTGGTTAGGTGCTCTGCTATAGAGTATGTTAGGCTGTGGAGAGGGGGCTGCTGGGGGATGTCCCCCTCCCCCGGTAGGAGGTCCCTCCGGCCCCGAACAGACACACAGAGAGAGAGAGAGATACAGAGAGAGGGGAGGGAGAGGGAAAGAGAGAGGGAGGCACTGACTGACGATTCCCCTCTCCCCAGAACTACACACGGGGACGTCCGTTCCCGTCTCCAGACGTGCGGCGGTGTTCGCCGTTCAGCGACTTCGTGTTCGTGGCTTTGGGGAATCCCTCCCTCCCTCCTTCCTGCCCTCCCCCCCTTCCCCTCTCCCTCTCCTGTGTATACATTGTAGTTGGTTGCCTGCCCGCCCGTCCCGGCAATCCGACTCCCTTACCTGCCCTCCCCCCCCCGTGCGTCTCTCTCTCTCTCTCTGTCTCTCTCTCCCTCCCCCCGCACCATCCCTCTCTCGGAGGCTTTTTAAATAATTCATGGCAGGACGTGGGCATTTGTATCTGTCAGAGGGCTGTCCCGCTCTGTCAGGCCCCTGCTTGTGGCTGACTGCAGACTGGATTTACAGCCTGGGGGGGGGGGTCCTGGAGGTTTGGAGCCAGATTGAGCCAATCTGCTGGCTGGGGGCCAGGGGCCCGCTGATGGAGGGGGCCCGCTGATATAGGGGGGCAGGGGGTAGAGAGGAGGTAAAGTCTGCCACAGCTGCACACCAGCTGGGGGAAGGTAGTGGTGTGTATGTTGTTGGTGTGTGTGCAGTGTATGCAGCGTGTGTTCTTCCATGCGTGTGCATTTCTGCATGCAAACCTCGGCCACGTGCCTGAGTGCACCACAGCACAGAGACGCAGGAGTTTGTACCTGACCCAGTGTCTCACACATAACTTCACTCAAGAGTTCAAAAAAACCTCGCTTCTCTTTACCCCCCCCCCCCCCAGCCTCCCACACACAGACTCCTACCTGCCCCCCCCCCCCCCGAACCCACCCCCACCTCATCAAGTGGCCTTGCGATACCCTCTAAAGCTAAATGATGATCCCGCTGAAAGCCCCCCACCCCCCCACCTCCACCCCACCAGCTAACTAAAGCCCTGGCTCCAGGTATAATTCCCTTCTAATGCGTTTTCCCTTCGCCACTCAGACACCGCCGCCACCCTTTTGGAGATAATTGTGAAGCCATTATACGGAATCACTGTCATTATGGGGGCGCTATCAGGGCCCCTTTGTGGTGCCTGCTCCTCTGTCTGGGCCCGGGTCATAGGTGGGCCGGCGGGGGTTAAGCATTAGCAGCCGTGAGATGAATGTGACTGAGAAAAAACCTCTGGATTTGTGGGCGCGGGCGACGGGAGTGGAATGTGAAAGTGTCAGGCATACTTAGGAGGGGAGGGGGGGTGCAAGTCAGCGTGCGAACAAGCGGGCCTCGTATTCGTTTGGCCCTTTGCAGCCTGGGAAAATTGAATTAGATTGAGAAATGGCTTTTAATTACTTCTCGCCACACGCTGTTTACGACCCCGCTCTACGGACCGACCACGTTCACGTAATCTCTCCGCTGGCGACTTCAGCATCCCAGTCCGTCCCTCGTTCCCCCCACCACCATCCTCCTCCCTCTCCTCCGCGTTTTTTTTAATCTCCGCGGCCAAGCGTAGGAAGCCCTATGGATCCATCGCTCACAGCTACGGAGAGGATATCCCCCTATAACCCCCCCCCCCCCCCCCACCAGGTCTCCATCCCTATCCTCTGAGACCAGTGGGACGCCGCACCGCTGGCCAAAGCGTTGCACTGTGCACAGACCCGGGATCTTTTGAAAAGACAGATAACACCCCTCGCCCCCCCTGGAGAGGCGAAGGCTGGAATGGTTCTCAGGTAGGCTCTCTTTAAGGACCTGGTCCCCATTGGGAAGGCTGGGCTGGATGACCAGGACAACAGGGGAACGTGATGCGCGTGCACACGTGCGTGCAGAGCGACCACCCCTCGCACCAGGACAGAATAGAGGTGTCGCGCGGACAAAAGCCAAAGAATGGATGTTTTCCGACGAGCGCTCGGTCTTTTCTGCCTGGTCTTGGATATACTTGTGTTCTCGTTGTCGGCCTGACAACAGCGAACGGAAAGAGGCTACCGGTCTAAACGACAGTGCCGCGGGACGAGGAGGAATAGCTTATCCCCGCTGAATGATTGATGAGGAGGGGGAGATGCGCCGCACGCACGACGCCCACCCGCCCGTGGCCCGACACGCGTCCTGAATCCCTAACGTTCCTTTAGCGTGCGTTCACCACGGACAGGATTCAGACGGCTGAAAAGGGATCGTTTCAGTCTGATCGTCGATGAGCTGACGGACGACAATCATCCGAAGAACAGGCTGGGGTTCCCCATAGAGGAACACAGTCTGTCTGCCTTCCTGACAGCGTATAGTAAGAATCCGTCTGGGCATCCTTCGTGGTCTACAGTAGGACTTTGGTGCGAGCGCATGCGTCTCGCAATGGAAAGACTTGTGCCACACACACAGCGCCTGATGTGTTGTTTACTGACAGTCAGCACAGAGCTCTGTGATCTGGGAAGAGGATGGTTGGCCATGCCGTACTGGCGGGGGGGGGGGGGGGGGATATCATCGGCAGTTATTCGTTTGTAAAGCCGAGGGAAATGAATGGGTGGGTCTCGAGTGCTTCGAGTGCACTCCAAAACTGCCTTTATGCAATCCAGCACCTCATTATTGGACCGGGATTTAAGAGCTTTTTCCAATTGAGTTCTGCAGTGTCTCGTGAATCTTTCAAAAATGTTAACCAGCGGAGATGGGGGAACCGTTTGGTTGTGACACGTTTTTGTGTCACCTGCCGTGGAGAGGGGTTTATTCTGGGTTTTAGTTTTTAATAAAAACTCAATTGTCTTCTCCCCTCTCTCGCTCTCTCTCTCTCTCTCTCGCTCTCTCTCTCGCTCTCTCTCTCTCTCCCCCTCTCTCCCCCCCTCTCCCTCTCTCTCTCTCTCTCT
>JAPMUY010000670.1:0-15634 GCA_026901105.3 Galaxias olidus | reverse complement strand
CTAGACCTCCAAGCTTTCAGCCTGACCCTTTCCAAGGAGAGGAGACAGAACAACAAAGTGTAGCATTCAATTCTTCTATTTTCTTGTTCAAGGTTGAGGGGTATATGGAAAGTCTGTGTCATCACAGTCAAGGTTTTAGGATGATATCTTTGTGAAACAAGTCTGGACTCTCTTTATTGAAATGATTTCATCCTTTCAATTACATTCAAGCATGTTCTTTTACGTGCCTGATGAAAGGGTAGAACTCTCTGATTGATATGGTGAGTTTAGTTAATCCTGGAAAAAATATACCGACAGGATGTGAAACAGTTGACTTCCTGTTCTCTTCCTTCCTGGCATCACCAGCTAGACCAGCCTCATCCTATGATGGACACATTTTAAAATAAGCTATTTCATTTATTTGTCACCTTCCCCCTTGCTGCTGATCAGGACTAAGAAGGATGACTGGTATAGGAGTTCATTCATCAAAACAACAGAGTCAGAGTTGCTCCAGAACAGAGTGGACTCAGAGTCAGAGTAGCTCCAGTGTCTGTTAAACTACAGCCCGTGTCAGAGCTGGAGCAGCTGGACCATGTGCAGCAACAACAGTTGGCAACCAGCCTTGTTTTGTGCCTGCAGCATTTTTTCTATGTTCAGGGTTTTTTAATGGGGGAAGTATTGTTGAGGATAACTTTACATCCTTAAGATCAACTTTAAAGCCACAATCTGACATCATTTAAGTAGTCTGAGGTTCTTCCCTGCCAGGTCATTAAAAGACAAAAGGATTTCATTGTAGCACCCCAAAGACTGCCACTTTGAAAGACTCCAGATTGTGTCTTTAAGGACGTCCTATCTGTAAGTGCAATATTGCTTAGTGAGGCGCTGGCACGGCGGCCGGGGGGGCTGAGGGTAGTGCTTAGTGAGGTGCTGGCACGGCGGCCGGGGGGGCTGAGGGTAGTGCTTAGTGAGGTGCTGGCACGGCGGCCGGGGGGGCTGAGGGTAGTGCTTAGTGAGGTGCTGGCACGGCGGCCGGGGGGGCTGAGGGTATTGCGTAGAGAGGTGCTGGCACGGCGGCCGGGGGGGCTGAGGGTAGTGCTTAGTGAGGTGCTGGCACGGCGGCCGGGGGGGCTGAGGGTAGTGCTTAGTGAGGCGCTGGCACGGCGGCCGGGGGGGCTGAGGGTAGTGCTTAGTGAGGTGCTGGCACGGCGGCCGGGGGGGCTGAGGGTAATGCTTAGTGAGGTGCTGGCACGGCGGCCGGGGGGGCTGAGGGTAGTGCTTAGTGAGGTGCTGGCACGGCGGCCGGGGGGGCTGAGGGTAGTGCTTAGTGAGGTGCTGGCACGGCGGCCGGGGGGGGGCTGAGGGTAGTGCTTAGTGAGGTGCTGGCACGGCGGCCGGGGGGGCTGAGGGTAGTGCTTAGTGAGGTGCTGGCACGGCGTCGGGGGCTGAGGGTAGTGCTTAGTGAGGTGCTGGCACGGCGGCCGGGGGGGGAGGCTGAGGGTAATGCTTAGTGAGGTGCTGGCACGGCGGCCGGGGGGGCTGAGGGTAGTGCTTAGTGAGGTGCTGGCACGGCGGCCGGGGGGGCTGAGGGTAGTGCTTAGTGAGGTGCTGGCACGGCGGCCGGGGGGGCTGAGGGTAGTGCTTAGTGAGGTGCTGGCACGGCGGCCGGGGGGGCTGAGGGTAGTGCTTATTGAGGTGCTGGCACGGCGGCCGGGGGAGGGGGGGGTAGTGGCTGTGAGCTCATGCCTGGTTTACAGCTCCTAGATGTCAGCCGCCCATCAGGCTGTCTGTGTTATTATGTAGGAAACGTCCAAAGACTTGTACTTTTATCCACTTTCCTGAGAGTGGTAGGTTAGATGGACACACACACACACACACACACACACACACACACACACACACAGTGTATTGTCTCAAACCTCTGTGATTGTTCTAGAAGCAGGTACTGTGCTAACAGTTTAAATGCTGTGTGTGCGCCAGGATTCAAGACGAAAGACAATCAAGTTACCATAAAAAACCAAACTGGATGATGTGTGGAAGAAAGACAAATAAGTGAATAGTATTTTCTTTGCGGCCATAAAGCCTGTCTTCCTTAGAAGCTGAAGTTTTGTAATTAATGAAATTCACCTCCGTTGTATCTGGTTGCCTCTGTTGGAGGCCTTAATGAAATCAGATGATGGCAGGATGACTGTGGAACATGAATAGTATTGTTTAGAGTAGAGCGTGGGCTATATCGCTGTAGTATTGGGTTCTCTTTTGGATGATTAATGGCTTGATGTCTGTCAGGAAAAGGCTTATGATTGGCTAGATTAGATGGTTAGTAGTTTTATGGCCTGACGATTGGCTATATAATGTCATTGCTGAATTGTATCTTTGTCAAACTCTGTTGGTGATGGGAGTGCAGTGGAGTCTACTGGGTCGTTTTGTCCGACAATAGCAGTGGTGGCATCAAACTATGGAAGCCCATATGAGACAAGACACCCAGCTCTTCTTAAAGCTCTGCCCTGTATGACACCTCTCTGTGTGCCTTAGACACCCAGCTCTTCTTAAAGCTCTGCCCTGTATGACACCTCTCTGTGTGACCTAGTCATGGTGGGTACATAAGCTGGTAGTCCAGTCCTGTGGGCCTAAGGCCAAAGAGACCCCTGGGTCAGCCCAGCCGGGGTTAAGGTCAGCCCAGCCAGGGTGGGGTTAGGGTTAAGGTTAGGGGATGGTCAGCCAGAGTTGGGTTAGGGTTAAGGTTAAGGTCAGTCAGGGTGGGGTCAGCCAGGGTGGGGTTAGGGTTAAGGTTAAGGTCAGTCAGGGTGGGGTTAAGGTTAGGGGAAGGTCAGCCAGGGTAGGGTTAGAGTTAAGGTCAGCCAGGGTGGGGTTTAACCTGGGCTAAGTTTATTGATTCTTGTTTTGCACTTTAACCAACTAAATCTTAGAAAACAGCAATGATATTCGAAAGGTATATTTTGTGCTTGACAACTTTTTGGCGCCCAACGATTATGTGTGCCTGACTAAGTCTCTACAGGCATTGGCACCTTCCATAAGTAAGCTCTCGGCTGTATTAAAGTTTATGAGAGACTTGCACATTAAGAGCCTGAGGAGTTCCAGCCATGCCCCCCAGTCAGGGAAGAATAGTGTTGTTTTTATTACACCATCGATGGCCTTCTACTCAGACAGCCAGCTCTGCACTGCCCAGTCAAACCTCACCAGCTCCAGCATGATACCAGTGTGTTCCTGCCCAGTGTTCTTCTCTGCACCACAATTAGCAGATTGCACACCGGGTGATGAAAATCTCAGTGAGAAGCTGGAACCTGTGTGGTGCTTGTTGCTAGCCCTGTTTGAAATAGCTCCGTCATCATGGATGCCTTAGTCCAGGTTGCCATGGCTCCCTGGGTTTATCCTCTCAGTGTAATCCTACCGTGCCTGGAGCGGAGGCCAAATGGACTGCCAACCCATGACAATGAATGTTAAGCTCAGGTCTGCTTCCAGAGAACAGGGCACCAATTAGAGAGACCGTAACTAGTCCTGACAGAGAGACTGTATCTCGTCCTGATCGAGAGAGACCGTTTCTAGTCCTGACAGAGAGAGACCGTAACTAGTTCTGACAGAGAGAGACCGTAACTAGTCCTACAGAAAGACCGTATCTAGTCCTGACAGAGAGAGACTGTATCTGGTTCTGATGGAGAAAGACCGTATCTAGTCCTGACAGAGAGACCGTAACTAGTCCTGACAGATAGAGACCGTATCTAGTTCTGACAGAGAACTGGTCATTGAGTAAAAGATTGTCATACTGTGAACAATACCAATAAAGAGCTCAAAATCTTTACTAATGTTTCCTTTCTGTTTCCTTCTTTGGTTGCTTATTTTTTCTGTATTTATAGCATTATTTTTCAAACATAAGAGCACCTAAAATACTTGGGTTTAACAGGTAAAAGGAACGGAGCCAGTAAAATTTGTTATTTTGTATTCCTAACACACGCTGGCCATTCTGACTACAAAGTTCTCCATTGGCAGTATCAAACAGCATTCAGGAACCTGAGCAATACTTATCCATTAAAGCATGTTCATAGAAACTGTAAACATTTAGCACGAAGCTTGATATTTTTCTTACACACATAATCATCACTTACAGAAAAACATAAAATGGGAGTCTCCAACGTTCGGGTCCAAAATTCATTTATATAAAACAGGAGACCAAGTACAGAGCAAGCCAGGTCCCGCAGACTAGCTCTGGTCTCAGAGACGCCCTCGTCCTGGGGGTCTCCACGCTGGCTTGCCCGTATCCCAGCCCTGGTTGGTCCTCTGGGTCCTGACGCCTGATGTTACCATGTTGGTGATCTTCTCTGCCACTCCCAGCCTCCTGCTTCGGTGCTGGGCAGACTTGGGCAGATGGTCCCCCGAAGCAGGGCTAGGTCTAGGGGAGGGGCTTTGGAGAGTGAAGGTCAGCTGCTTCAGAAGGTCCAGAGAGAGGGCCACTATGCTTATCACTCCGCTGTAGTTCCTGACCTGGTTGCAGCTCAGCCGGTTCACCATGTCATGGGGATATCTGGGGGGAGACAACGCAGTGTGACGTCATCATCAAACAGCACCTCCAATGTGTGCAGGGCTACTGAAAAACCACAGTCTGCTATCCACTGCAGGGCTAATCATGGCCAATTAAACATCCATAGATTTTATTATGACAAATGGAAACATAGAATTTAATCATTTTCCGTCCGGTGAGGTAGAATAGTCCAATTGCCAAGACCCACTCATAAAAAATCAAGTTTTTAATGTTAACATGTTCTTGTGTTGTTCATGTGCTACAAGACATATCAGGAGCAAAATAAGCAGCCAACGCCATGGCTGAGCATTTCTGCTTTGAAACAGGCCAGTTCAGAAAAGCCAGATATGTAACATCACAATTTTTTAGGAAAGCGTTTTTAACCAACCCCCGTTCATGGGCGGGGTTACTCGGGAGCAATTATGTGCTGCGGCAGAGGAGGGGGGCGGGGCCTGGGTGGGTATTCGAATAGAGGGGGGCGGGGCGACTCAGATTCAGGAATTTTTTATGAGGTAGAAGGAGAAGATTACATTTTTAGGATTTTAATAGGGTAATTGAACGTATTTTGCAGAAAAAACATAAGACATGATTTATACATTTAAGCAGAATACTTTAAATGTTTTATAAAATGACTGTAGGGGGACTTTAACCCTGCTTGGGCCTGCATTGGAAACCCAGAGCTAACACCAGGAAAATAATAATAACTAGAAATGCATTTCCCTGCGCAAATGCGATGTGATGCATCCCAGTTATTCGACTGACCGCGGTCCAAACCCTGTTTGTTGACAAGGGGACTTATTGCCGCTAGATCGGTAATGCCTCTTCAACATAATGTAATGGTGGACACATATGACGATGAAGTACTACCGTTTGATTTTATTTTCAACAAGGTCAGGCTTTCACCGACAATGCTTTAATGTGTTCAAAAAGTATGCATTTAGTTCAGAACTGGGTAGCGCATGAGCAGTAATTTCTCCCTGTCAAAATGGGCTACCTCATACTTTTCAATTGAGGTAGCCCATTTGGAGGGGAGGCTCAATTTTCAATTGTATTTGATATGTGCTACAGGGAAGCCCACAATAGTTGCTGTCTCAGCACGGTGGCTCAATGGTTAGCACTGTTAGAACGTCCTGGGTTCAATCCCCACCTGGCCCAAGGGCCTTTCTGTGTGGAGTTTGCATGTTCTCCCCGTGTTTGCGTGGGTTTCCTCCGGGTACTCCGGTTTCCTCCCACAGTCCATCCATCCATCCATCCATTTTCCGCCGCTTATCCGGGGCCGGGTTGCGGTGGCAGCAGGCTCAGCAGGGAATTCCAGCCGTCCCTATCCCCAGCAACGTTTTCCAGATCCTCCTGGAGGATCCCGAGGTGTTCCCAGGCCAGACGAGATATATAATCCCGCCAGCGTGTTCTGGGTCTACCCCGGGGTCTCCTACCAGTAGGGCGTGCCCGGAAAACCTCCAATGGGAGGCGCCCAGGAGGCATCCTGATCAGATGCCCGTACCACCTCTTCTGGCTCCTTTCGACGCGAAGGAGCAGCGGCTCTACTCCGAGCTCCCTCTGGATGACCGAGCTCTTTACCCTATCCCTAAGGCTGAGCCCAGCCACCCTACGGAGGAAACAAATTTCAGCCGCTTGTACTCGCGATCTTATTTTTTCGGTCACTACCCAAAGCAACAAAGAGTCCCCATCTATTTCTGTGTGGAGTTTGCATGTTCTCCCCGTGTTCGCGTGGGTTACCTCCGGGTACTCCGGTTTCCTCCCACAGTCCAAAAACATGCAGGTTAATTGGTGACTCTAAATTACCCGTAGGTGTGAATGTGAGTGTGAGTTGTTGTCTGTCCCTATATGTCGGCCCTGTGATAGACTGGCGACCTGTCCAGGGTGTACCCCGCCTCTCGCCCTGTGTCCGCTGGGATAGGCTCCAACCCCCCCCCCCGTGACCCTGTACAGGATAAGCGGTAAAGTTAATGGATGGACTACCCAAAGCTCATGACCATAGGTGAGGGTTGGAACGTAGACCGACTGGTAAATCGCGACAGTCCAAAAACATGCAGGTTAATTGGTGACTCTAAATTGCTCTAAATTGCCCGTAGGTGAGAGTGAGTTGTTGTCCCTATGTGTCAGCCCTGTGATAGACTGGCAACCTGTCCAGGGTGTACCCCGCCTCTCGCCCTGTGTCGGCTGGGATAGGCTCCGGCCCCCCCGCGACCCTGTCAAGGATAAGCGGTGTAGCTAATGGACGGATGGAATTTGCCGTCTCAAGGCATTGATTGTTTTACTTTTTAATGATTCACTTAATACAAATTCCCCTTGCCTTCTTGCATCTTTCTTATTTGATGTTGATTGAAAGACCGTGAAAACTCTCTCCCCATTAATTTCAATGGGGCCAAAATACCGATTAAAAATAATAATAAAAAATATAAAATGTTAACTGATCAGTTAGCTGTATGTTATTTCAATGGCCTGCAATACCCAAGACATGTGGGCACTGGAATGGAATCGATTGGGTCAAAACTGCTGGCATAGATAGGCGCGCTAAAATAGGCTTAATAATAATAATAATAATAATAATAATAATAATAATATGACTTTCCGGTAACAGTATGTGCTGCATCTGACGATGCATCACATAATAATAGTACACTATATTTATAAAGCACTTAAGGATATAGATACTGAACTGTGCCACCAGGTTGGTAATGTTGCAGCTAGGACTGAGCATGCGTCTGCAGGAGTCCAGGGCTCCCCCACTGCTAGGGCTGGAGGGGGCAGTAGAGACTTCGATGAGCTTCAGCGCCGCCCGCAGACCAGACACCAGCTCCAGGAAGAGATTGAACACAAGCCGGTCTGTGCTGCTGTTGCAGTGAAAATTCAAGTAGTTGTTTACCTGTGGGGGGAGAAAGGTGGGTAGTAAGGGGGTCACGCTGTAATGGCAATACTGCCTCTGGACAGGCTTAACGTTGAAAGATTAGGTTGATCTGAACATGTGGCAAACATCTAAAATTCCTTTCAATATAAACTTGTGTGTGTGTG
The DNA here is from genome assembly GCA_026901105.3 of Galaxias olidus. Classification (NCBI taxonomy): domain Eukaryota; kingdom Metazoa; phylum Chordata; class Actinopteri; order Galaxiiformes; family Galaxiidae; genus Galaxias; species Galaxias olidus. The sequence continues at coordinate 8,091 of JAPMUY010000670.1, read as the reverse complement.
TGCATGTGTCCCACCTGTTGAACAGAGGACACAGGCTCATTGTTCTGGCAAGCAAGCTTTCTTGACCTGTCCAATGCAACTATGAAAGTGTTCTGATGTTGTTTAAACTGCTGGTATTTCCGCTGAAGGGTCTTCAGCTTCTCCTTAACCTCACACATGGCTCCAGATACACTGGACGCAGTCCTCACTTACCTCAGATATATATAGCCAGGAATAATTATTAGAAAAAGTAACCTGCACACACGACACCCGATAACGATTTTAGGAAGTAAGTAACGAAGCGACAAGGCTTTACTTGATTTTATAATACATAAAACGTACTGCTACTTACAAAATAGATAGGCTAGTTGATAATGTGGCAATATAACAGGGAACGACGGCAGCTCTGAACTGGTTTTGTCAGTGGTGAAAATATTTGTCCATGTTTGTTCCAGTTTGTTTCTCGAGCCGTTACTACATGATTTATAACTTTATAAAAGCGTTGTCAAGCAACACACTGACACACGTCACGTATCAATGACGTGTTCCCCAGCAACAACAAACTGTCCTAGCAACGGACTTCCGAAGTGTTCGACCTAACTAGCTAGCAAGCTAATGTTCCTTATTATTATTAGCTAGAACTGAACAAATGTATGCCAACTAGCTGACGTTACACGACTGAAGTACCTGCCTGGCTAGCTTTGTTTCAATTTAACTTTCGATATTAGCTGTCTGACTAGAGCACACAGAAAGTGTACCGCTAGATCGCAAACTCATCGGTATTTGGGCAAGTAACGACGTTAATGAACTAGCTAACGTTAGCTAACCTAACAATCTGATTGATATTTACATAGACCAATTATTCTTTGCAAATCAGTTTTATCAAGTTTTATGCCTAGCTGATGTGTCCCACGTTTGATCTAAGTATTTCCACCATATTCAGGTGAAACTCAGTCTATCACTATCACATCAGCATCAGGCATCATCATCATCATGGACGAAACTATGAAACCTCTGAGAATTCCTCCAGAGATGTCCGTCTATGCTGAGAAGCACGAAATATTCGATCTGGTCAAAGTACGCTTAGTTTTGCTTGTCATGGGGTAAAACTTATATTTATAAATAAATTCTTTATTTAGATTTTGCGTTTCCATGATTAAACGCATGATTATATGTATCAAATTACTTTTGTAAAATAAATGTTCAACCTGCAAAATATCTCTACAGATCAAGACCAAAGCAGATGTATAACACATTGATAGTTGCCACTTGATTTTATTGTCCCAGAGCTTGGTGACCAATCTCATGGTGGACAAGCCAAATGACCCTATCCTGTACCTCATTGGTGTATTAAAGAGAGGCACTGTGGAGGGTGAGTGAGCGGTCCATAATCAGGCTTCACAAGTACCTCTGCTATCGCAATCTCACAACTTCTGTCTGTGCTATGATGCCAGGTCATAATCAAATACGTTTTAGGATGCTTTGTAATTCACCAAAAGACGTGTTTGTAGAATATTGCATATTGTAGGCTAGATTTTCAAATGGAACATTTGTATGTATGTTTAAGCTGCCTTCACTATTTCCATAGTTGAGCACTGTATGTCACCTACACAAGCCTTTGTAAACTGTCAGTAGGAACTGTAGTTTATATTAAGTTTGGTAGAGTTTTGTTCTATGTGATGTGATTGAATGCATTATTTCTATTTACATTGATTGAGCAAGTGGCAGAGTCAACACCATTTGTACATGTGGCTTTATTTATTATAACAATAAGGCGTCTTCATTGATCATAGGGTTCACTCATTCCTCTGTCCTCCCTGTGCAGATTGTTCAGACTTGTACTACCAAACTTTGACCACGTGGTGGCACTGTTTGTCTAATAGAAGGCTTGAGGCTCGCTGAGGTATCAGTTGGCTTTGCAGGGTACATAGCAATGAGACTGGACATGTTTAACCCACATAGCTAAGCCATGGAAGGCCAGAGTGATTGGGGGTGTTTCCTGTCTGTCTGTCTGTCTGTCTCCACAGTCCCCAGGATAATGCTGCTAGGTCCTCCAGCCTCAGGGAAGAGATCTATTGTGAGTATGTAGAGAGAACCATATCTCTATTACTCACATCAGCTTAACAAACCTGATCATTGTGCCTTATATTGATTCACCTTTCAAGCTGACCAGTCTCCAGTGTGACTGAACTTCATGGTCATGGCGGTTCCTAAGTGTTTGCTGTTAGTTAGGGTGTTCTAAACTTATAGTCTCAGTCTCAGGGGTACTGCGTATGAGGGATGGAACAGCGGTCACTTCTGATGATGTGTATAATCACTGCTTTTATCAAGACTGTAATCATTTTAGAATTTGGTGATATTAGTATATCTAATGGTTCCAGTTTCCTGTCGATAGCAGTATTTTTATTTGTTTTGTAAATATTTTAACAAGACCAACACTGATTCCCTTGGTAAAGAAAACACACTTCGATTGACAGCTGTTGTATTGCATTGAGTTTGCTTCATATGGTGACTGTTTGTTAACACTACTCTATATTGTTGTAGGTTGTAGTGAGTGTGCTGTATGTTGTTGTGTCTCTAGGCCAGGAAGCTGTGTGAAAGCATCCACGCCATCCACATCACACACACCAACCTCCTGCAGGAAGACACCCAACTCACCAAGACAGCCCTGGAGTACCAGGACCGAGGAGAGGTACGCACACACACACACACACACACACACACACACACACACACACACACACACACACACACACACACACACACACACACACACACACACACACACACACACACACACAGGCAAACACCCACACACACACACATACACAGAGACACACACGCACACACACACACACACACACACACACACACACACACACACACACACACACACACACAGATTCTAAGGGGAGGAGGGGTACAAGGAAACAAGAATGTATGTGCATTTTGAGTCATGTAAATATGTCAGCCAGTGGGTCTCCCCTAGTTAGCTGGGCGTGGGGGTCTGTGTGGGGCTAACTGAGCAGCGTGGGCCCCTCTGGGTTAATGAGGGCTGGGGGTGCTGAGAGGGGACAGTATGGCAGGGCTGGGTGAGAAGGGACAGTATGCCAGGGCTGGAAGGTGCTGAGAGGGGACATTATGGCAGGTCTGGGGGTGCTGAGAGGGGACAGTATGGCAGGGCTGGGTGAGAGGGGACAGTATGGCAGGGCTGGGTGAGAGGGGACAGTATGGCAGGGCTGGGGGGGCTGAGAGGGGACAGTATGGCAGGGCTGGGTGAGAGGGGACAGTATGGCAGGGCTGGGTGAGAGGGGACAGTATGGCAGGGCTGGGTGAGAGGGGACAGTATGGCAGGGCTGGGTGAGAGGGGACAGTATGGCAGGGCTGGGTGAGAGGGGACAGTATGGCAGGGCTGGGGGGGTGAGAGGGGACAGTATGGCAGGGCTGGGTGAGAGGGGACAGTATGGCAGGGCTGGGTGAGAGGGGACAGTATGGCAGGGCTGGGTGAGAGGGGACAGTATGGCAGGGCTGGGTGAGAGGGGACAGTATGGCAGGGCTGGGTGAGAGGGGACAGTATGGCAGGGCTGGGGGGGGGACAGTGAGAGGGGACAGTATGGCAGGGCTGGGGGGGGGACACAGTGAGAGGGGACAGTATGGCAGGGCTGGGTGAGAGGGGACAGTATGGCAGGGCTGGGTGAGAGGGGACAGTATGGCAGGGCTGGGTGAGAGGGGACAGTATGGCAGGGCTGGGTGAGAGGGGACAGTATGGCTGGTCTCCTCACTAACATGGGCTTTTCTTCCAGGACATCCCAGGTGACCTTTGGGTCAGCATGATCCAACAGAGACTGGTCAAGATCGACTGTTTCAGACGGGTAGGCCTCACACAATACCCCCCCCCCCCCACACACACACACACACACGCTGTTCAGCCATTAGATCCACTGTTTCAGACGGTTAAGCCTCCTCTGCCACACACACACACACACACACACACACACACACACACACACACACACACTGTTCAGCCATTAGATCCACTGTTTTAGACGGTTAAGCCTCCTCTGCCACACACACACACACACACACACGCACACACTGTTCAGCTATTAAGCCCACTACTGGGCTGGCTTTCTGTCTGTTTGTGTGACAACCTACTCCTCCACTCCTAAAACTATCACAGAGGAACTAATCGGTCAAACAGCCGAGTTCTTGGTAACGTTTTATTTCTTGTCTAAGCTGTGTAACCCCTCTTCTTGGCTGTGTGTGTGTGTGTGTGTGTGTGTGTGTGTGTGTGTGTGTGAGAGAGAGTGTTTAGGCACCGTGATTAGCTGCCTCTTCATCTGCTAATGGCTGTTTATGGCCGCGGGCTAAACGTCTGACAGAGTTTATCTTCTTATTTATTTATCTGCATATACCCATGGGACTCATTGAGGAGTGTGTGTGTGTGTGTGTGTGTGTGTGTGTGTGTGTTAAGATAGACGTCTCTGTATGTCAATGACAGTCTCCTTCATGCTGCGGCCTCCTCTCCTGTCGTCAACATGAATGGAGCGTCGCTATGGTGATTGACAGCTCCCATCAGGACCCCTGTCCAAACCTGTCGTCTTAATTACTCCTCCAGTCCTCTGTCAGTCTGTCTGTCTGTCTGTCTGTCAGTGCAGCCTGGATGATGGGGGCCAGCAGTTCAGCTCTAGCTGTCAGTGTGGAACTCTGTCTTCATCTGTCACTGTTCCTCTCCTCTCGTCCCTACAGAGCTGTGCTTATACATCTCCAGAGCTTCTCCAGGGGGTTCGGGCGGGGAGGGGGGGGGGGGGGGTAAAGAAGGGATGAGAGGAGGAGGGAGAGAGACCCTTAGGGGTGGGTTACACTCCTCTCTGCTCTGAACCTGGCTTCCTTCTTTCATTCCATATCAGAGATGCTGCTGGTCTGTGTGTCTGATAGACAGCCGTTATCTAGAGAGAGACTAGCAGGGAATGTAACGTTATCTAGAGAGAGAGACTAGCAGGGAATGTACCGTTATCTAGAGAGAGAGACTAGCAGGGAATGTAACGTTATCTAGAGAGAGAGACTAGCAGGGAATGTAACGTTATCTAGAGAGAGACTAGCAGGGAATGTACCGTTATCTAGAGAGAGAGACTAGCAGGGAATGTACCGTTATCTAGAGAGAGAGACTAGCAGGGAATGTACCGTTATCTATAGAGAGACTAGCAGGGAATGTACCGTTATCTAGAGAGAGACTAGCAGGGAATGTACCGTTATCTAGAGAGAGACTAGCAGGGAATGTACCGTTATCTAGAGAGAGACTAGCAGGGAATGTACCGTTATCTAGAGAGAGACTAGCAGGGAAAGTACCGTTATCTAGAGAGACAGTAGCAGGGAATGTACCGTAATCTGTAGAGAGAGAGACTAGCAGGGAATGTACCGTTATCTATAGAGAGATTAGCAGGGAATGTACCATTATCTGTAGAGAGAGACTAGTAGGGAATGTACCGTTATCTAGAGAGAGAGACTAGCAGGGAATGTACCATTATCTAGAGAGAGAGACTAGCAGGGAATGTATCATTATCTGTAGAGTGACTAGCAGGGAATCTCTCTCCAGGGATCACAGTAACCCTAGTCCAGACAGAGAGATCATCCTGTCCTCACTAACACACGAGGACTGGTCTCTCTCACTAACACACAGAGGACAGAGGGCTGGTGTCTCTTTCCAGAGATCACAGTAACCCTAGTCCCGACAGAGAGATCATCCTGTCCTCACTAACACACAGAGGACAGAGGGCTGGTGTCTCTTTCCAGGGATCACAGTAACCCTAGTCCCGACAGAGAGATCATCCTGTCCTCACTAACACACAGAGGACAGAGGGGGCTGGTGTCTCTTTCCAGTGATCACAGTAACCCTAGTCCCGACAGAGAGATCATCCTGTCCTCACTAACACACAGAGGACAGAGGGCTGGTGTCTCTTTCCAGGGATCACAGTAACCCTAGTCCCGACAGAGATCATCCTGTCCTCACTAACACACAGAGGACAGAGGGCTGGTGTCTCTTTCCAGGGATCACAGTAACCCTAGTCCCGACAGAGAGATCATCCTGTCCTCACTAACACACAGAGGACAGAGGGCTGGTGTCTCTTTCCAGGGATCACAGTAACCCTAGTCCCGACAGAGAGATCACTTAGAGGAAAGGAGGAGAAGATGGCAGACAAGGAGAGCCGGAGTGGAGGAGGTGTGAGAGAACGAACTAGGATATAGACAGCCTGCCCGATGGATAGCTGTTTGTCACCATCACAGGCTGGAGCTAATAAAAGACACCAATCAGCTTTATCCAATATGACACTGTAGTTGGTCATTTGCATATTACCCAGATCTCCCATGGTAGAGATCTAAAGTTCCAAAATAGAGTTTGAGGCGAGGCAGAGAATAATCAGAGTCGTGAGTGAAAAGCCGTTCACTGCTTTGTCTCTCTGTGTACTTCAAATAGTTCATATGCTTGTCACTATTATTCTAATTAAACATTCTACTTAGACTATCGTTCATTAATTCTGGGGGGATAGAACTAAATGAATAATTAAATGAATTAATGTGCTTGGCCATCATCAGAACTCAAGCTGTAGCCTGATCAAATCTTGTATAGTTATGGACAACATGACCGCTTGAACTCTGGTTCAAAGGTCACAGCCTGTCAGTCCAGGGCTTTGTGAATTCACGTAGACAATGTTAAAGAATGCAATCCAAATTCATGTTCGTTTTAATGGGCTCATAGTGTGCGTGTGTGTGTGTGTGTGTGTGTGTGTGTCCTCAGGGCTGGCTCCTGGAGGGGTTCCCCCGGACACGGCAGGAGGCTCTGGGGCTGCAGGAGGCAGGCATTGCTCCAGACCATGTTGGTAAGAGGAGCTCTGCTGCTCAGGATACTGGACTGTGTGTGTGTGTGTGTGTGTGTGTGTGTGTGTGTGTGTGTGTGTGTGTGTGTGTCACCTAGTGCATCTCTGAGAGTGTGTCTGTTTGTGTGACCATGACCTAGTGTGTGTGTGTGTGTGTGTGTGTGTGTGTGTGTGTGTGTTTCTCCTCAGTGATGTTGGAGGCTGCAGACTCAGTACTGCTGGAACGCAGTGTGGGGAAGAGGGTGGACCCGCTGACTGGAGGTCTGTGTTTGGCCAACAAAGATACACTTTAGGTCTACATCACAATAACAAAAGAAAACTGCATCAACATATACTGTGTTCTAGTAGTTTAGTAGATTGTAGATACTGTACTCTAGTAGTTTATTAGATAGTAGATACTGTATTCTAGTAGTTTAGTAGATTGTAGATACTGTATTCTAGTAGTTTAGTAGATAGTAGTACTGTATTCTAGTAGTTTAATAATACAGTAGTCTAATACTCTGGTAGTCTGATACTCTGTTGGTCTAATATTCTAGTAGTTTAATAATACAGTAGTCTAATACTCTGGTAGTCTGATACTCTGTTGTAGATAGTAGTATAGTTCTTAGTTTAGTAGATAATAGTAGGTAGTTTAGTACATAGTAGATACTGTATTCTAGTAGTTTAGCAAATTATACTGTATTCTAGTAGTTTATTAGATAGTAGATACTGTATTCTCAACCTTTTTGAGTCGCGACCAGTGTTGTGCTAGTTACTGGAAATTTGTTTTTAGTTAGTTTCTCGTTACCTCTTTAAAAAAGTAACTAAGTTCCTTTACCGATTACTCCCTTAAAAAAGTAATGCGTTACTAACAGTAGCTTTTGTGTTTCCCAATTTACTCAAACTGAAGTTCAGGCTTTATTTTTTATCCCACACTGCTAACTTGTGATCGTTTTGTGGTACTTTCTATTAGCCAATAGGCCCCAATATATACATATATTTTAAACAGCAACACAAATAATATTCTAATTAACGATGAATTGTTTACTAAGCAATTTAATAAACCACACACAAAATATTTGTTCAACTTATTTATTCTAGTCTCAAATGGCCAACCAACAAGCCTCAAAACTCACGGCTTACATTCCCAGCTCAAAATAATATTCCCATATTCAAAGCGGACGAAATATAATGATATACTGTAAGTTTCACAAAATGCTCAGCAAAGAACGTTATTTAAGTTTAAAGTAACAATATA